>JACJUY010006958.1:0-27549 GCA_014220935.1 Platorchestia sp. MABIK
ACGCACTGGGCAGGTATGGGTTATTGGCATTACGCACTTGGCAGGTATGGGTTATTGGCATTACGAACTGGGCAGGTATGGGTTATTGGCATTACGCACTTGGCAGGTATGGGTTATTGACCTCACACACTGGGCAGGTACAGGTTATCCATGAGTAGAGTGTGAGCTCAACGAGGGGGAGAATTTTCAGGTAAAGGTGGGTGTGGTACGAGCAGTAGGAGGGTGGAGTTAAGCTGTAGGTGGGTGAAGTCCGGTAAGAAAAAAGGCGAAATATAAGCAGCAGAAGTGTGGAGTACAAGAAGTAGGGGACGAAGTACGAGCAGCAGAGGCATGAAAACGAGTAGGAGAGTACGAATTACGAGTACTAGGAAGGTGAAGTACGAGTTATTCATGAACAAAGTGACATCGGTACGGATTTGAATTATGGTCAGAAAATTATAAGTACGAGCGGGTTTCAAAAGGTGTTTTTTTAAGTATGTTTTGTTCAAAATATTTTCTTCATGGAGCCAAAAAATATCGATCAAACTAATAGCCGTGAGCAAAAATCAGCGGTCAAGCCATCCACTGTTGAATGTCTCTTCTTCTCAACAAATGGAATTGAAAATAAATTCACCAGAGTCACACGTGCAAGTAGATCTGTCCAGTGACGTGACAAACGTTTTAAATCTTTACAGAAGGCATTTTAACAGATTAAACCACAGAACACACAGCGCATTTCAAAAGCCCGTATGCCATGTGCAGGTCCGGAGGGCTACATCTGCCCCAGCGACGTGACATACGCGATGCCAAAACGCGCACGCAACATCGAAGGGAAGTGGCGGATCATCGTCAACGACGTGCACTACTACACGCAGACGGCGCGGCTGGAGACGTGCCTGTACCCTGAGGCAGCATGCCGAGCTCTCGCCCCTTGCTATCAGAGTCACTGCACCCAAAAGTTCGTGTACCACCGCATGTTGTCCTATGACCCGTGTGATCCGTACAAAGGGCTCTTTATCGACGTCTACCAGCTTCCGTCTGCTTGTTCGTGTCACGTCGCGGCGCACTGACAGCGGGTTTAATAGTGACGGCATCGGTGTTGAAATCGCCCAAGATGTCTAAGGCGATTTCTCGGTCGACTTGAGTGCGTAAGGATTCTGTAGGTTTTTGAATGCAGGGTTATGGCTTGGGTGCGTCTTGGATGCCCAAGAATCCAGTAGGTTTTTGAATGCTGGGTTACGGCTTTGGTGCTTCTTGGATGCCCAAGAATCCTGTAGGTTTTTGAAAGCTGGGGTCGGAACCGAATGGCCGAGACCAAATTACCTACAATTCAGTCTCTGATTAATAACGATAATAAATTTGGGGTTATGTTTCCACCAAGGCAGGGAAGTCATCTTGATAAGAAACTTGTTTTTTATTCGAACCGACGCAAACTGGTTAAGGTCTTTCATGAGAAAACTTGGATGTTCATCATACGGTTGCGAAATTTCCTTTATCTCATCAAAATAACAAAATTTGCCTTTTCGGGGCCTGAATTGGCTAAATTTCAAATTTTTGAACAGAAAATGACTTATCTTGTAACCCTCATTTCGTGTGATAATTTTGACAAATTGGGTGCATATCTTAAACTATCTTCGTTACAAAATGTAGAGAGGAAGGTTTGGCATTCTGAGCCCAGCCTAAGACCTTTCAGAAGATGTAACAAAAGCAGGAGGTGGTTCAGCACCGCTTATGGGCGCAACAGTTTGAACAACTTGAGCATTCAAAACAACCACATTTTGTTGATTGCAAGTGAATCCTCAATTATTCACTCGAATTCGACGCGACACTGAGAAGTTTTTCTACCATTTGGTCTTGATGAGAAGTTTGAGATCCGAGAAATTCCCAAGTGCTTAACTAGAGAACTGTTTTCTTTGCGTACCATCACACTGCAACGCTCGACCACCTGAGCATTACCATCCATCACTGCAGCAACAGCAGCTAGCAAAACAGTTGGGCGTTTCTTCGTGTCTTGAAGTCTTGCGAAATTCAATCTTTTTGTCGTGACTGTCTTCTTTTTTCCGACTGTCTTTTCTATTTCTCTACGCTGAGAGCTCTCTCAATATTATAAGCTTTAAAATAAGGTTTTGTTCAATAAAAACGTCGAGAGAAAACACGTGTTTTGATTTTCAAAGTTGGACGACACAGACAAAAATTAGAAGTATTGTGTGAGCATCAAACTGTCATACAACTGCACCGCCTACTTCTGTTGACAGGGTACAACTTTACGGTTGTACTGAACAAGACAACTTTGCATCCAACAATTTTCAAAGAATTTATTTCCCACAAGTGATACATCAGTAGATTGTTTCTTAAATTATATTACAATGGACACATTCGAGTGTATCGACATACTCGTGGGCCCAAATAAGGTCAGCGACTTTAAGAGCATTCTATCATCAACGCTGTTTTGAGATGTACAATTATGTACAACTACAGGCAACAACTACAATAATAATGAGACTAATTGAACACTGATGAACGATTTACGTCAGAGTTTGGCGTATAGCAATAACGCTCTCATGCTCGGAGCAATAACGCTCTCATGCTCGGAGCAATAACGCTCTCATGCTCGGAGCAATAACGCTCTCATGCTCGGAGCAATAACGCTCTCATGCTCGGAGCAATAACGCTCTCATGCTCGGAGCAATAACGCTCTCACGCTCGGAGCAATAAGCACGGAGCAATAAGTATTTACGACTGAGGTAAAACTCGACTATCAATCTGTCTCACAAACGATGCAGACCTCAACATCTATAATGGAAAACAGACGACAAACGCAAACCACCCATCCACGCTAAGAAAATTGTTAGCGTTTAAATGATAGACGAGAGGCAATTTAGCAAGAATCTAGTTTCTTCACTAGAAGGCGTTGTCTGCTCTTCACAAGTTTTGTCATATTCTCAACCATGATACCAGCCAGTGATGACTTACTACGAGAACGGATATTGAGTCTCTACTACCTGAATTTGCAACGTTTTACTGATAAATTCGACGCACCTCAATCATAGCACTTTTTTTTGTTATAAAAAGGCGTTGATTGTACAGAGGAGGTTCATTACATACATAATTACGAGT
This sequence comes from Platorchestia sp. MABIK, assembly GCA_014220935.1. NCBI lineage: Eukaryota > Metazoa > Arthropoda > Malacostraca > Amphipoda > Talitridae > Platorchestia > Platorchestia sp. MABIK. The sequence goes on from JACJUY010006958.1 coordinate 3,097, forward strand.
TTCATGCATAATTAGCTAGAAGGAACAAGTTACTAGATCACGCTTTATCTAATACTGGGCTACCCACACCCGTTAAGTCATGTTGCCAAATCACAGCACTGCAGTTACCAGATATCGAGCGGTCTTTAAACGCGTTCCCCGCGTATTGGGCCACATGTGTACCATTATCTAAATTGTTTATTCACGTACCGGTACATTTGAATGACATTTCATGTTTGGCGATCTAATTAAAAAAAACCGTTACCCAACGAGTTGGAGTGATACCGCGCTATTACATCCTAATATTTCTTAGGAAGGATACAAATGTATTCAAGCAGTAAAGTCGATTTCCCTATTCTGCTACTTACAACTTAATTAAACCAATTGCTAACACCCGCACAAACGCGGTGAACGTGTCAAGGCCAATGAGAGCAGTCAGGATAGTGGGAAGCAGGCAAGAAAACCAACCAAATTATCATGGTTTTAGGGTTAAGAACTACTAAAAATAAACATTCACGGCAGTTCCGAACAATCAATCTCATTTTTTTTGCGGGTCAAGCCTTAGTTATTGGATGCCCTAGTCATACAATTAAAATTGCGCATAACTAATGTGCGCGAAAACTGACATGTTAAAAATTATCATTGCATACTCGAAATAAATCTCGCAATTACCATCATTATAACGCTTGATAATGAGGTCTAGTCCTGAGTTTCTCTAAATACCAGTTAACATTACGAGGTAACAAAAACAAAACAAAAAATAGGCGATTTATTTTTGTGTCATAATAAAATAAAAGTACTATTCTCTCATCCAAATTCAAATTACTAATTATATTCAGCATGAACACACACTCCTATCAAAACAACGACAATACGTACGTATAATGATAAAAACATGCAGCCAAAATAGAAAAAATTTGAAAACAACAAAATCACTCATGAAAAAGGTAGCTTAGCAGCTAGACAGGCGGTCGTGGGGCTGTGAGTGAACGCTGCAAAAATCAAATTAATCCTAGTCTCAGAAATTTTGCATCAGCATATTTCGAAAACATTACCAGCTCCAGCTGACGTGGTAGACCCCACCAGACCTTACAGAGGCGGCAGACCCAGTGTAGATCTCACTAAGTGGCGTGCCTGCAAGACAGACCCCACCAGACTCTACGAAGGCGGCAGACCCAAACAGACCCTACAGAGGCACCAAACCCTTCAGAGGAGACAGACCTCATGAGACCCTTCAGAGGAGGCAGAGACCTCACGAGACCCCACAAAGGCGGTAGACCCCACCAGACCCCATGAGACCCTAGTGGGGCGGCAGACCCCACCAGACCCTACAAGGGTGGCATGGCAGACCCCACCAGACCCTACAAGGGTGGCATGGCAGACCCCATCAGACCATAGAGGGGTGGCATGGCAGACCCCCATCAGACCCCACGGGACCCTAAAGGGGCGGCAGACCCAGCGTAGACCGCACCAGGTGCCGGGCCTGCCGCTCAAACTGCCGCCGGTCGTCCCGCCACAGCTTCGCAGCGTCCACGTTGGCGCTGCTCTCCGCGTTCGGCTCTGTGGACACGGGCTGTGTTACATACATTTGTATGTGTGTGTGTGTCTATCCATGTTTGTGTCACATGAGTGTGTGTGTTACATATTTGAGTACCCTGTACAGTATATGTGTGTTCCACATAGATTTGTGTGGGTGTGTATTACATACATATTTATTTGTGAGTGTTATACACGTCTTTGTGAGTGTTTTACATATATTTGCGTGTGTTGTGAGTGCTGGTGATGGAGACTAATCAAATAATAGTCTAAGCAAAATAGCAGGAGCGAAGGAGCAGTTTTGTGTATGCAGAAGCCACTGTGTGATGGTTGTTTTACAGTAGTCTTACACCACAAAATATTACGGTATTACTGAACACACATGAATCGGTTTTAAGTTGTATGCAGTGTTGCAGTGGCTGTGACGTAGTTAGAGGAATTCAACTACCTCAGTCACAACACAGTGACAACTGCAACATTGTTATGGCAGCATCACTACTGAACAAACAACATCACGAATAATGCATAATACTTACATCAATAGCAATGCCCCTGTAACAATATGGTGACAAAAGTATCCTCGTTACAGCAGCAACATTCCAGTAACAACATTGTAACCACTGCACTAGAGTTTGTGCTTCAATAAGGTTTCAAAAGCAACACACGTACCAATATAGTTACAGCAGTAAAACTATAACAAGGTAACAATGGCAACTCACACACCACTAGAGTTACAGCAGTAAAACTATAACAATGAAGTTGCGATGGCAACTCAAATAATCAGGAGGAAAAGACAAGAAATGCCACTAAGTCACAAAGGTACACACCAGCGAGCATAGAGATGACGGAGAGCAGAATTTTCTCGACACTTTGCACGGGGCTCCAGCGCTCAGCACTCGACTCGTACCCCATCGGATCTTCCCCAGGGGAGTGGAGGATGCTGATGCACACGCGCCCGTCACTGTAAACTTAATGAAAAAAGTGGGTTTTTAAATGGTGTCTGCTCAGCATAGGATGATTTTACTACACTTTAGTTAGAAAGAATTTTACATGATATCACAGATTACAACGTCATTCATTTCAAATGCTGTTACTATAAAAAACAACAAAAATTATGTAATTTAAATGCGAAATGCTCAAACAAACACAGGTAGCATAAAATCTCAATTGTTATCAAAGGTAACATTACTTCATATGTTAATCTGAACAACATACATAATTGAAAGATTGATGTTAATTTTCCAACTAGATTTTTGGAAAATGCATGAAGTGTTTGACACAAGAAATCTGAAATTGTAGTATGCGCAGGATTTCTCTCAAAACGAAAGCACAGCACAAACAACTGATGTATTGAATCCCATTCTTGGTAGAAATAATAGCACAAGTCAAAATGAAAGCTGTTTAGGGGTTTCATAAATGACTTAAATATAACCGTTCAAATTAAAAATGTATTGTTTGGAGGAAAATTTTAAATTTATCATTCCTACATGAAAGATTACTAATTACTATTACTAATTAAAATGTCCTAAATGTGTCATTTCTAAGTAAAGAATTACTGTTAGGAAGAGAAAAGCACCAGATTTATTATTCCTAAATAAAGGCTTACTGTTTGGGTGGAAAATATCACAAGTGAACTGCATCTTTGGAGGAGACAGCGGATAGTCCGTGGGGAAGACGAGCTTGGCAGGGAACACCCCACACTCAAAGCACGTCCCTTCAGGACCCCTGCACAAATTAGCACAATAAACTTAACCTATTGAGTTTTATGAATAAAGATCCATTAGAAGTACAATGTAAAAAAGAACGGATTATTTGACTTTGACCATTTTGTCAAAGTAGCAGTTCATCTTTTAATTTACTTTATGGAACAAGATAAGAATATAAATTGATACTTTGCTTAACCAGCCTTTTCCAAAAAGATTTGTAACACAATACCTTACACAGTAACAAGCCTGTAACTTAGCAAAATATTGGGGAACTTTTATCACCATGAAGTCATGACGTGAAAAAATATTTGAAAGGAAAAATACATATGTGTTTGTGACTCAAAAACAAACAAAATTTAGATATTTTTTTCACAGAAAAGTAAACAAATACAGATTAAATGCTCATATTGAGTCCTTAATAGTGTGACTAGGAAAGTTGGAACATCATTGAACATATTGCTACATAGTGTTACAGGTTATTGCACGTCTGCTACATCAAACAGCAACTCGGCAAAGCCACTTAAAAAATAAATATGAAAGAGGTACATCTCTGAACCACCATAGTAATAGTAGTTACAATGGTATACAATCATATACAACATAAATATATGTGTGGTTATTTTATTGATATATGCAATAGGATATTTTATTAGGAATAAATACAATGTTACAATTCACAAATTTGGTTGAAAATGTAAGCAAAATGTTAATCAATACTACTTGATAATTTTAAATTAAAAATTAGAGGAATAAAATCTTCAGTACTTCATCATATGAAAGTACTTAACGAGCTTTATCTTTGATTTCAGTCAGCTAACTCCAGTTACAATAAAATTTGACACCAGTTAGCAAACTACAGTTACAATATAATTTGATATTTTTCAGCTAACTTTATGATACAATTTGACGCCATTCAGCAAACTATAGTTACAAGACAATTTGATACTTTTCAGTTAATTTTAGTAATAATACAATTTGACACCATTCAGCAAACTATAGTTACAAGACAATTTGATGCTTTTCAGTTAATTTTAGTTATGATACAATTTGATGCCATTCAGCAAACTATAGTTACAATACAATTTGATACTTTTCAGTTAACTTTAGTAATAATACAATTTGACACCATTCAGCAAACTATAGTTACAAGACAATTTGATACATTTCAGCTAACTTTAGTTATGATACAATTTGATACCATTCAGATAATTATGGTTACAAGACAATTTGATACTTTTCAGCTAACAATGGTTATGATACAATTTGACACCATTTAGCAAAATATAGTTACAATACAATTTGATACCAGTCAGCCAACTCCAGTTACTGCACTTACATGATAAGAGCCTCCCACTCAAAAAAGTTTTCCTCGTTAGTAGGTCCAGCAATGATGCCCTCTGGAGGGTTTAGTGTCAGCTCTGCAAAGAAGGTAACACATTAAAACCTAAAAAGCTAAAACCTAATGTATTAAAAATTCAGCAGCACAAATTTTTTTGATTTGATTGTCTGATTTGCATTTTATAAAAGATTTTTCAATAAAAGCTGATCAAACAAGGGTTTAATAAGTTAGAAAATAAATTAGAAATAAAAACTACAGTTCAGTAACATATACTTGAATTGTTACTATCCCCTTCATATCAAAGGGATACATATACTATGTTATGGCTTTAACTTTAGGTAAATCATGTATTATGTATACTTTTATATAGAATGTTACAATATATTAAAAAGATTAGCTTTAAAATACCAAGGAAAATTATAAAAACAATTACTTATATTACAACCAATAAGAGAAATATCATGTACTCATTCCTCATTATTATTCAGTACTGGAACAAGCAGATTAGATTAGAATTTGTCTCCCAAAAATAAAATATTATGTAATCCAAAATGAATCCAACTGTTTGGATAGTTGTTGTTGAGCAAACAACTGTTCAATTAAACCAGCAATTTTTGCTGGCAAAAATTTAGTTAGAAATGGATCGTACCATTTCAAGTCATTAACTTTTAAAGATGAAACAACATGGAGAAAATGTTTTCAGTCAATCAGGTATAACTTTAACTGATGCCAGTTTATGAAGACCCTAAGAGAATATGCATTAAATAAAAATTTAAAGAGTAAATTTTCTCTTTTTTGCTGACATTCAAAATAAATTAGTTATACTGCATTCAACTCCTAAGTCCTATGTAGTGTTCAATAATTTATTTAAAATAGAATTAAAGTTTGAAAGTGTCCTTGAGATGTTTAAAGTTAAAGTACTTAGTGATGATCTTCAAAATGAAGTCGGTAGAGAATGAGATGGGTTGATTTTAAATTAGTTTAAAGCTAACATGCATAAATTACATTATTCATACCACTAAAATAAAGCACAAAATGAATTTGTGCACAGATTAATACTCAAATATTTTAATAATTTTATAAGTACCATTTTTAAACACACAAGAGTGTGAAAGGAGTACTTACGTTTATATTCAGCCATCAGTCTCTTCAGAGCACGGCCTGCCATAGTTGGAGGATTTCGATAAGGGTACACAGATCAGAAACTAAATAAGAACAAGACAAACAGCAAAGGTGACACCGGCACAAGAATTGAAAAGTTTAGTTGCTTTTTAGTTAGCCAAAAAATTCAATGAAATTGCACAGAACTTCAATGTTTCCGTAAACTCGTAGTCTGACATTCACAATAACAAAACTTCTGGAAATGTTTCTCTTCCGCGAATATGGATGGTTTATAACTGTGCCTACTTGATTGAACGAAGTTGCTGCCTTATTATTTCCTTCGATGAAACGTAAGAGTAACTTTTAGAAAGAAAGTTTCTTCATTTGAAGCGTTTACATTCTAAATGCTTTCTTTCAGTGACTGCACTATGTAATTTAAATTTTTGATATTTTTCGGTAAATTATTGAAGCTGGTTCCATCAACACGCTGAACTTGCAGCACAAACTTAAGAAGATTGCATGTCTTTTAATTACCTGAGAATTGCTGCTTTAAACTGAATTATTCTTTCCCATCTGAAGATAAGAGCAAAGGTTACACTGCGTCGTGCAACACGTAATGCAGACATCTAAGCTGTTTGAAATTAGACTACAACGTGAACTACTTAAAGATTTAGGTCATTAACTTCACAATTAGCGGATCTATAGCTCCTAGCAATTAAGGTGAGAGGTCTAACAAATAGTGAATATCACAGGACATGAGCAAGGCGACTACGCTATGGAAAAAATTGGAATGTTGAAGTCAGAGTATTGTTCTTTTACTGATGTGAGATCAGGTTATTTTCTTATCTGTAATGCGGTGGGACGAAAATGAACGTAGAAAAGCCAAAATGTCATATAGCCAAACACAGAACTCTCACGCTACCTAGATCAAACTGAACAATTTTTTACGTAACACAACAGCATAATTTTTAAAGCTTGATGTGTAATTCAACGAAAGCGCCGGACTTTATTACACATATCGATTGCTATCAGCGTATTTCGACCATAGCCCGATGATAATTACCGCAGTGACCTTTGGCAACATTTGTTTAAGTTTCTTTAGCGCGGTGGTTGTCTGCTGAAGTCATGACATCGTGACGCAAACGGTCTGCTAAAGATGGAGTGATGTACCATTTTACCAAGTAGAGCAGTTGGGAAGATCTATAGCTGAATTTTGTGTCGCTAAATTTATAGCTAAAATGGTCTGTCGTAATAATCTGAGAGGTTCCAAGTTTTAGGTGAAGACAGTAAAAGCCGCGAACTTCATCTACAGAAAAGATATATGGTTCATACCGGAAACGAAAACCTTATTTGAGGAAAACGTTAATGGTTAGTGCCAGTAATCGGTCTTCCTGACTTGGCTGTCGCAGTTCGAGCCTTTTATACGGTATTCTTTTTATGTCGCGCGTACAAAGGGCGGTTAAAATAACGAGTTTCAAGTACCACAAACGTTGCGGTCTTAGCACATATTCGTGTCTTCAAATAATAGAAATTTCATCCACTTATGGCATGAACAATTTTGTTCATAATCATCTCACATTTTAGCAGCGCATAAATGGCTGTATTTTGAGGTTTGTGATGAAAGCTTATTGAGGCAAGTGACTAAATAGTTTCAGGGAACATTTTGAGAAATAGGCTCATTAAGTATAGGAATGATCAATGTGAAAGCACAACTGGCGGTATTCTGAGAGTCTAAAATACAAGCTTATTGAGGTAAACGGCTGATTTGCTGAAGCGCACAACCGGCGGTATTATAAGTACTTTGGATCCTAGCTCATTAAAGAAATTGTGCAAGTAATGCAAATCTGTAATTGTGTTCCTCTGTTGCTCTTTTCCACATTTCAGTGTTGATTTAAAATTCGTAACCTGTAACGGAAGGCCCTGTAGCCACACAATCTCCCTATTCCGGGTCGAGACTGGCTTGAATTTTTTCTTAGATCTCCAACCAAAAATTACAGTTTCACCTGCGTAGGGCAGGTAGTCTTGGGTGAGTCGGCATCGCTCCTAAATTGTCCAATTTTGACCAGCCTTGACACTTGTGCTTTCGGTTCTTAGGATTCGCGCACTGGCGGGCTGGATTGTTTTAGATGCTGTTTGCCTGTTTAAAGCAGGTTGTCAAAGTTAATTATTTTCAGGGGATGTTTTTACAAGAGATCGTATTTTATACATTAAACTCTCAGGTGTCGTGAGCTTAGAATAATTATTTATCGGTAGATTTATTAAGCTAGCTTGTTGCAGAAAATGTCCTGGATATGTTTAGAAATAAATTATTTATTCTAGATCTACATTAGTTGCTAGTAATGCTAATATATATACCTATGAAATCATGATGAAGTGAAGGCAACGGATGTAGAATTTCATGAAATTGAAAATAAAAACCAAAATATCAGGCATGGAGCATCAATTATGTAACGACAAAACTCACTCGAATTTACTGACGCACAAAGTGTTGGGATTGATGGGATTTCTTCTATTTTTTCTGCAAAGTGATTATTGGAGAGATGAAAATGGGGTACCTGAAAATGATAAGTAAGTAATTAGTAAAAATAATAATAATAATAAATAATAACAAAAATAATAATCAATAACTCGATAAGTTTTAAATTGAAGTACTCTGCAGGGGAACCCAAAAATTTTGCTCATGCGTAAAAATATGCGAAGCCTGACAAAGTCATTGTCGGCGACTTGGAGCCGAATTTTCAACCAAGATACGTCGTCGGAGTTAAGTGGACTTACGATAGTGGTATCGTAGGTTCATTTCAGGACTTTATGCTGCAAGCTGTACCTCTACGACTTCGTTAATTATTCAGACACATGTGGACGTGTGACTGTGGTGTAGTGTTCACGTGTGTGTTGCTCTATCAACTCACTGTTACTTCATAATAAAAAAAAAAGGTAACCAATGTAGGTATTTTTCTCAACAAGGAAACAATGCGGTAAATTTAGAAATTTTTCTTACACTACAACTAGAAAAATACAAAAATTAAAAAAACTTATCACAATTTTTAATCAAGAAAGAATGTAGAATTTTTCTCGTTGGAATATTAGAAAAAATTCAAGAAAGGAAGAAATTTATCTCAATTTTCAATCAAGTAAAAGTTTCTAAAATATTCTCATTCGAAAATTAGAAAAACACAATCAATGAAGAAATTTATCTCAATTTTCAATGGAAGGAAACGCTGTTAATGTGGAGATTTTCTCGCTATCTATCCAACCTTCCAGACGAGAGAGAACGCGTTGCTGCCGCCATTGCCGCACAGCCAAGACTTAATTGCGTCAATCATTGAACGTCAGCATTTTCGTATTCATATTACCATTATCATAACCTCCGTCATTGCAATAAATTTAATGTTCATGATAACATTCATGAAATGGAGTAAATAGAATATTAATATATTTACTTCGCTTACCATCTTAAATGGAAATGCACCGTAGACTTCATTAAATTCAGGCCATTTTGTGTTGTGTATTTTCCTGAACTTCTTCAAGTGTGAAGTCTGTCTGCGCTTACATGGACGTATTCTAAGAATTTTACGAACAGGTTTCGAAATTTGAAAAAAAAAGAATAATCAATGATTCCGAAAAATCTTCTAAGCCTTGCAGAGTTGCTAGAAGCTGAGTTAAAATTCTGTTCGAAGAAAACTCAAACTAGAAAATTTTGGCCTGAAGAAACAACGCGTTGCGTAGCCAAGTTGACAGAAGAACTTGTGTCATTTGCTACATAGCTGGAAGGACGTGAATCGTTTAAAAATCTGGCTTTAGGGGCATGGAATCTCCTTTTACCTTCGCCCCTCTCAGGAGTGCAGGATAAATGTCTATTCCTCAGGTGTTAAAAGTGGTGTTCTTCCCCCTAAGTGACACTAGTGTAGGGGTTCTTAACCTGAGCTTGATCGGACCCCAGGGGTTCGGTGAGTCAGTTTCAGAAGTTCGGCATGGCACAGTTTGTACACTAACACAGTAAATAGTTATATACATATGTATCAAATTTGAAGGAAAAGCACGTATATATTATTTTTCCAACTTCGAAGGGTTCGATGAATGGATGTATGGAACTTGTGGGGTTCAGTACCTCCAGCAAGGTCAAGAACCAATCCACTAGAGCAGCCATTCTCAACCTTTCCTCCATCATTTACCCCCTCCGCTTTATGTATTAAATACGTAACGCTGATATTTACCTCAACCAGGGATAAATTTACCCCTGGTTGAAAAACTTTGCATTAAAGGAACACAAAGTAACAGAGGGGGTGAGGGCGGAGGCATATAAGGAGGCGGGGCAGGCGGGTGCCTCATTACGCCGTCGTGTGCGCTGCCGGCATGACGTCCTGTGAGGTGGTGAGTTACAGAGGGACTGTGTTCAAGACGGACCAAATTTTTCGGTTTCCTGCTAGCATCACTTGTGAATTTTCCATCTTTTGGATCTTATTTTTCATATCCAATATCATTTTTTTTGCATCTCTGTCTGCAACACTCATTGAAAATTAAATTTATTTAGTTTTTAGTTAATTAGTTATACATATAGTCAATTATATGAAATGAGTGTTGCAGACAGAGTAATAAATTTAATTTACAATTACGCATATTTTAAAACTCAGTTCCTTGTTACTCATTTCTCAAACGACCCTCTCCTTGTGATTCATGTCCTAGGTATGATTTTTCACTTAAAGTTCATTCCCGGCATCAAATTCTTTCGAATTAAAATCCAGCACCCCATTTTAAATAAAATACTTCGTAAATATTTCCTAGAGCTAATTCTTCTTTTCCAGTAGAAATGACAACGCTAGCTCAACGAACTACGGAAATAGAAATTCAGAGCATCGGAAAATATTGAAAATGCAAAGCGAAATGAAAAACATCGAATTTAACATAAAAATTTTAAGGGAACAGGAGAACATTGAGTGAAACTTTTCGAATAACGTTTGAAATAATGAAACCTTCGACCGAAAATATATAGTAGCAATTTCGAAAGCAAATTTTGAAAATACGGAAAGAAAATACTCACTTTTTTCAACAACAGTGACCTCAAATGTTAAAAATCTTGAGAGAAAATAATGTAAATTTCGAAAGAAGGTTTTTAATTCCTCAGTGACTTCCCGAGTCGACCTCCATCAATCGATATGACCCAGCATGACCTCTGTTTCTCGGAGGTCATAGAGGGGCAGTGACCTGTGCTAGATATTTGGTGCTGTCTGCAAATAGTCTATAGATGTTGCCTGTAAATAGTCTATAAATATCGTCTGCAAATATTCAATTAATGTTCAGTGCAAATAATTAATAAACAACTTGTGGGAAAATTTCCAACAAATACCATTCGCACACATTTAATGAACATTGTGAGGAAATTTTCATTAAAAATTGGAGACACACGATCTTTAAATCTTCGCGCAAATAAGAGGATATTGGAAATTAAAATTAAACATCGGCTCAATATTGGCATGCGTTTCTAAATGTTGAAGTAATTGCTTTAGAAATTAATGATAAATGCAAGGGTTCTACCAGCGCATTTATACTTAGAATGAAGTTGACCAACATTATAATGTATATAATCAGACAACACTGTTCTCTCACGTGGGAGACTTTTGACAGCATCTGTATATCCTGTAGATATCTTTCTCTCTCTTTTTCTTTTCTATCATTTGACCCATCCAGCATTGAAGACAAGATAATTGCACATTTTTTTAGATTTATATACATGTAGACAAATATGTATATAGTGTATGGTATATTCATTAATATGGAAATTCTTCGTTCATCAAATGACTAATCCTAAATCGAATTATTTTTCGGGTTTTGTTTTGAAAAACATGAGGTTCTGTGATTTAAACAACATATTTTTATATGCATTCGTTGTTTGTGAACGTGTCGACAGCATGGACTGTTACAACCGAAAATTGCCTGTGGAACAGCACTTGGTAAAATTTCAAACCAACTAGTATACCTTTTACTTCTAGCCTGTATTAAATATTACACAAGCTTATTTTCTTCAGTATTCAGTCTTCCATACAGAATTTGTCTTATTCCAACTATCGCATTCTTTCTCCTTTTGTATTATTTTGCTTTAGAAACAAAATTCTATCAGTCTGTTTTTTACATCATTCAGCCTTGTATACAAAATTTCTCTTAATATCTCCTCTCGGTATTACTCCTTCTTTTGTATTATTCTCCCTTGTTTACGAAATTTATATCACACTGGCTTTTGTATAACTCATCCTGATGTATTATACCGCCTTGTATACAAAATCTGAATTATTCTGGCTCATGTATTACATCAACTTTGCGTTTTTAGCCTTGTATACAAAATGTGTTTCATTCCGGCTCATGTATTACGTCATCTTTTGTGTTTTTTAGCCTTGTATACAAAATTTGTTTCATTTCGGCTGATGTATTACGTCACCTTTTGAATTTTTCCGCATGAATTCAAAATTTCTATCATCCCGGTTGATGAATTATAATGCCTTTTGTATTTTCCGCCTTCTGAAGATCATAAATTGAAAATTCGTGGTTCAGGAACATCAATCTTTGTCTAGAGAGCCATCAAAGTTCTCACTGGGTACAATAATAATTTATTCGAGACGGTCAGTGCGTGACCACTACCGCCGGTTTCGCTGCGTTCGCACAAAAACACCGCAGCCAGAAATGTGTTTTCAATCTTGCCCCCAAAGTCACGGGAATGAAAGAGAAAGGGTAAATTATGGAAAAACAAGTAGGCATCCTGGGTAATGGGGTTTTGTAAACATGAAAGGACAATCGAGTTGAGTAATCGCAGACAGTTCTACGTGGTTCTCTCATCCCAAGCGTCCTCGAGTCAGAAAATAACTTTTACTTTTTTAGGTAAAATTGCTTTTGCTACAATGAATTTATGTTAGGATTAACTCGTGAGCTTGTAATACTAATATTTATTAAATATACAAACGTTCGAAAATGTTGAATTGTCAGCAAGAGCGTTAATAAACAATTGTGCAAAGGTAAATTAGTCAATTATTATTATCTGTGTGCTTAGTGTACGTGTATAAAGTGTAATGATTTGTTTTGCACGTTTTATATATATGTTATAAATGTCCATTAATTTTCATTTCTACGAAGGTTCCGCAGCTAAAATAATTAAGAAGAGTGAATTAAATATCTAGAAGTTCATTCAATGTTCGTTAGCGTGATCATCATCGATTTTTTTCGAGAATTATCATTTGACCATCTGTGTTTTTTCACGGACATCTTTAATATTTTTAAACTGACAACGTAGATTCTGGTAGCTGTAACATAAGTTCATTCTTCACTCTTCTACGGGAATTTTTGAAGTTCTACTTCCAAAGTTTTTTTGCCGTACTCGCTGAAGATGGGACTTGTCTCCAAAACGTTTTACACAATGAACTGACTCTTTGAAATCATGTCATAGTTAGACATCAAATTTGAGTCAATACGTTGCGTGCGTTTTACAGTTTTTGGATCTTATTTTGAAAATAAATTTTGCTAAATTTGGGCAATGTGGCGTAGTTCCTCGTATCATATTTTGATAATAAATTTTCAAAAATTTTGGCATACTTTTCACAGTTGCTCGGAGCGATGACGCTGGTGACGGTGGTGCGTGGGGACGCCTCTTCCACGTCACATGTTTCTATCAGCCTCGGCAAGTCGAGCGTCGCGTACAAGCACGACCACCAGGGCAACTACGACAGTCCACCATACAACCACGATCAATTGCGCAACCACGACCACCTACTCAACCACGACCACCTGCGCAACCACGATGGTCCACCATCTTACAGCCGTGGTCTGGAGCACGTACAAGTTCCAGATCACGTTCATGTTCCAGATCGCAGTTACCATCGAGGTCCAGGACAAGTTGATCTCCTTGAGGAACCGTTTCCCCAATCTGTGAGCCATCCAAGTTTCGGGAGCAGTCGTCCTTTCTCCTTGACGCCTTTCATCCATTCGACTCCATCACCTTCGAACTTTGAGCACCATGATCGCGTGCATCTATACTCTGTCTCATCTCCCTCACCTTACCTTGATTCTTTTTCAGAGAGGTTCCACTATCCTTCTTTCTCTTTTTCTAATTTGTACGGGTCTACTCCTCGGCCGAACTTGGGGGTATCGAAAACAGGGAACGCACCTTTCAGTTTTCCCACGTCTTTCGCGAGTGAAGAAGAAAAAAGCACTGCATCTAAGCCGTCAAAACCAAAATCCTCAGAGATAAAAGAAAAGGAAGAACAGAAGTCAAGTGAGGGCTCGAACGAAGAATCGGTCGAAAAAGAAACGGAAAAGGGAGAAGAAAATAAAGAAAATGAGCCGGAAAAGCCAAAAGATCAGCCCATTACGACATCCAAGGTAAACCCGAAGGTTTTCCACCCCTCAGAAATTCACGCATCCCATCAAACTCAGGATCACTCAGACACTCTTCGCATACCTAAGCGTCCGTTCCACCGCATTCACCAACCTAAGTTTTTGTCTGCCCGCCCATACACCGCCAAGTCACAACTTCTAGAACACAAGCTCAAGTACAACTCTGAGTCTAGACCCGACTGCGCCAAAGACCAAAAAGACTATTGTCTGGAAGACAACGAGTATCCAGTCTACGAAATACTGAACGCTGCCTACGAACATTCAACAGACCTACTCAATTTATACGCTGACGTCGCAGACCTCAACACAGAAATTTCTGTTGAGCTGCCGGAGAAAGCAGACAACCACGAATCGTACGTGTGTCCTGCGAATGTGACTTACGAGCAGGTATTTCGCGCCAAAAACGTAGGTGGAAGATGGAGGTTCATCGTCAATAACATCAAGCTGCACTACCAAACGTTGACGCAAACGGTGCGGCTGGAAGAATGCCTGCTGGATGGAGAAAATTGTCCAATGGTTCCTCACTGCTACGGGTCCAAGTGCGTGCAGAAGGCGGTCTACCACAGGTTTCTCGTGTATGATCCGTACGACAGTTACTTCCCTTTCTTAATTGAGAGCTTTAAGGTGCCCGCGTCCTGTGCATGCCATCTTGGCGAGTATGAACTGGAGCACTGATAGTTTATTGTTTACCGAGACGATTAAAACTAGAAATCTTGTCTTCAATGTCAGACTTTTATTATTATACACGACGGTTCACAACCGAAAACGCTACAGAGGCGCTTCATCGGTGTATTCGATGTTCCCCAGTTCATCATTTTTATATACAGGGCGGATATCATTTCTTATATCGCCGAGTGGAGTCAATATCAGACTATCAGATCAATCAGTTAACTTCAAATAAGTTTTGATAATTTCCTATTCATTAATGACGTAGTATTATTTTACACCCTTAAGTTATAAAATTGATTGGTAAATGCCTAGTTCAAGTAAAACGCGGACATACCTAAAGTTTGGTCAGCTTTACTACACGTGCCAGTAACAGAAAAATCCTATATACGCTCGAGCAGCTTGAACCCATACAGGTATATTAATATCTAGCGTTATTCAACACTCAGTCATGACTTTGAATGCTCTCATCTTTCCCACACAAACGTAACACAAAGATTTCGATATTACCATGAATGACACATCAGTTGAGCAGGAACTGAGAGCCATTATTTCTGAACTCAACATTCAACACTCGCTGCAGTAGGTCGTCTATTGGAGCGGAAGATGTATCTGCAAGTACATGTCTACTCTATTTGTGTTTTTTTGTTCAAATAAGTATAATGAAGTTGAAATGTAAGTCTGCAAAATTTTCTAAACAATAAATAATTTTTTTCCTATTTTCATTTTTCGTGAGCATGCGTACCACGGAGACTATCGAAGAATAGAAACAGTGCATAATTATTTCAGTTCGAACGATTACACTTCAAACAGAGTTGCGAACATTTGAACAGGGATGCCAATATTTCAAACAGGGATGCAAATATTTCGAACAGGGATGCAAACATTTCAAACAGTGATGCAAATATTTCAAACAGGGATGAAAATATTTCAAACAGGGATGCCAATATTTCAAACAGGGATGCCAATATTTCAAACAGGGATGCAAATATTTCAAACAGGGACGCAAATATTTCAAACAGAAATAGTTTAACTACCTATAATTTGTGTAGAGTTTAATTTAGACTTTGAATAACAAAAGTGTGTTTATGCTTCGTACATATTTTGTATTTAATTGCTTCACAAATGTTCTTGCCTACTGGGTTAGACCATGTTGTATGTATGATATATGGTTGCTGTATGAATTTTTTTTGTTCTCATGTTGGTAAAAATTTGTGATGGTACGCAAAGAAAACAGTTCTCGAATAAAACGTCAACTTGGGGCGGAGAAAATCATATTTCGTTAAAGTTAAGGAACTGTGAGAGTTGGTGGTATAGAATTGAATAACTTTATGATAAATCTTTTATTTACCTATCTTTACACGTTGGCCACGTGTGTGCATCTCCATGTAACTTGCATATTTACATGCTGGTATGCACAAATGCAGAACATGTTCATTAACTCACTACTTTTTTAAAATAGATTATAGCGTACAAGGTAAAATCATATCTTGCAGTTGAATTTTACACATATCTTAGGAAGGATGTAAAAGTTTTTGAGCAGTAAATTCGGTTTTTAAAATATGCGACTCGAAACCTTACTAAACCTACCGTAGTGATCGCGTAAACGCTGGCAACATAGAAAAATATCTCTGAAGAAAATATTCCAGTTCACATCAACAAGTGTCATTTGCACAGACGAAGAACTTGATTCTAAATATTTCTGATTAATGACATATGCTATTCACTAAGTAAGTATTCTTGAATATTGACGTGTGCTATTTACTGAATAAATATTCCTGATAAATGACATTTGCTATTTACTGAAAAAATATTCCTGATTAATGACATTTGATTTTTACTAAGTAAATACTCCAAATTAATCACATAAGTCATTTACTGAATACCAATTCCTGAATAATAACATATGCAATTTACTGAATAAATATTCCTGAAAATTGACATATGCCATTTACTGAATAAATATTCCTGACCATCTAATAATTAATTATTCAGCAATAATTCGTTATTTTCACCATGAAAAACAACTAAACGAAAGGTAAGAAAATCAAAGAAATGATAATGATGATAGTTACAATCAAGGGTTTGAAATAAAACAACAAGAAGAGCTCACAATTTACGATTACATTGTAGTAGGTTGTATGGCTTCTCATGAACAGAACAGAAACTTGATTAATCATTTAATAATCCAAACGCCGAACAAATCTTCCATTCATTTATCCGCTATTTACCTGCGTTAAAATTAATGGTTAATTATGGCAAAAATGTAGGAAATATTGCAAAAAAATATTATTTGAGCACACTTTAAGTTACCTATGATAATTGAGCGTTAGCAACGTTTATCCAACGTTTATCAGGTTAACCCAACCATAATTAAGTCAAAACACAGTTACTTAGGTTACACCAACGTTAATTAGTTAACATAGCATTTATAGAATTATATCAACGCTAATAACGTTAGCTCGACGTTACATAAGTAAAGTTTGCAGAAACTATAACAACCCTCCGTCATTTATGGTAAACCATTGATAAAAAGATTAACCACATCAATTATGTCAACTAATCGTTAATTACATGAACAAAAAGTTGATTACATTACTCGAACCTTTGATCACATTACTCGAACGTTAATTACGGGAACCTTTTGTTATTTGTGTTCTTCAAACGTTAATTACGCTGACCAAAAGTTAATTGCGTTAAACCAGCGTTATTGACGTTTTCCCAAAGGCTATTTTATTAACTCAGGGTTATCTAAGATGTTATTTGCAAATAACTCAACAATATTTGTAGTATTCCAGTGGTAATAACGTTAACTCAACGTTAATTACGTTATTCCTACGATTATTATGTTAACTCAACGTTAATTACGTTATTCCTACGATTATTACGTTAACTCAAATTTAATTATGTTTCCTTAACGATTATTATGTTAACTCAACGTTAATTACGTTATTCCTACGATTATTACGTTAACTCAACTTTAATTATGTTTCCTTAACGATAATTACGTTAACTCAACGTTAATTACGTTATTCCTACGATTATTACGTTAACTCAACTTTAATTATGTTTCCCTAACGATAATTACGTTAACTCAACGCTAATTACGTTACTCTAACTATAATTACGTCAACTCTGAATAAATAGGTATCAATAGGTTAGGTTAGGAAACGTTAATTACTTTTCCCTAACGATAATTACGTCAAATCAACTTTAATTACGTTATTCCTACGAGAATTACGTTAGGCCTACAATAATTTAGCTACACATGATTAATTAGGCCGAAATTTAAGACAGAGCTGAAGAGAAGGCCGTAGTTAGAAAAGATACATATGAGTAGAGGCGATGTTAACGAAATTACATTAAACATATATGAACTATTGTCTACATGAGCTAAGTTTTGCTCATGGGTGTTTGGTGTAAACATTCCTTCGTTCGTTATTGTTTCATGAAACACTTTTTGATTTTAACTCTTTGAAAATAAAATTTTCGGGTCAGAATGTAAGGATTTAATCATCCGTGAAAATACTCTTATCTATAATATATTATATGAAAATGCTATGATACCATTATATAATATAAATACTATAAAAATAAAATGTAAAAACCCCATGTTTGGTCATGTAAAATGAAGATGTGTTCCACGATTATTCGCATTCCTGCCAAATTCATCATGAAAGGCTAAAAATAGTTGTTTACAGGGTAATCACAGTTATTCCACACGTTAGTAAAATATCTAATTTCTTTATAGAAACCAAAAAATTCCAAGTTATTTAAACATGGCGACCAAAATCCGTAGATTTATTTACATTGTTTTCCCTCAAAAAAATGGCTTGAAAGAACTGAAATGTTAGGCTTAACGGCGCTTATTGTCATGCAATGTAAATCTACAGAATTTGTTGTATTATACCTTCTCACTGCATCTCTCTGCACCTGCACACACTGTGTGTTATTTTCAATCGTAATTTTTTTACGATTCAAGGGTCAAAGGGTTTGAAAGGTTTTTTAGGGCCAAATATGTACCTGATGCGAATATTGAGATTTGACGGGAAAGGCAGGCGATAAAAGAGAGAGACGACGTGATGTGAATGGAAAGTAAGAATATGCAAAGGGAATTAATACGTGCATGTATCGCAAATAAATATGAAATACAATGGAAATATGAGTACAAGGGTAAAATGAAAAGGAAAAAGGGTAAAATGAAATAGAACAGGAGTGAAATGGAAGTATAGGTATAAGGGCAAAACTGAAGCTTGCAAGTGGTTGAAGAATAAAAATGTAAACTGAAGGAGTACAGGTGTTAAATGAAAGGGTAAAGGTGTTAAATGAAAGGGTACAGGTGTTAAATGAAAGGGTACAGGTGTTAAATGAAAGGGTACAGGTGTTGAATGAAAGGGTAAAGGTGTTAAATAAAAGGGTAAAGGTGTTAAATGAAAGGGTACAGGTGTTAAATGAAAGGGTACATGTGTTAAATGAAAGTGTACAAGTGTAAAATGAAAAGGCACAAGAGTACAAATGAGGATAAAGGGAAAAACTCAGCTGATGCGGCTAATTTTTTTGCAAATGAAGCATGAACTTTAAGATCAAAAACTAGACATTTAAGGGCTCAGTATTTAAAACAAATCTGGGACATCAGCGTGGCGGAAAATTATGAAGCGACTCATATCTTAATTTCGGCGTTTGCTAAATATAGATTGACTTCACTACTCGGCCAAAAAGTTTGTTTCGCTCTGGGGGAATGTGGATATATTGAAAACATTCCAGGTTAATTTTTTAAAGAATCGTTTACAACTATAATTTTATCGAACATATATTCGATCCGATTTTTCGATTTCGTTCAGCACAGATCTTACAAACACGGTTATGTCCTGAACAGTTCTTTCGAGCACAGGTTTTTCAAGTGAAGTTCTATCAAGTACAGTTCTGTTGAGCACAGTTCTTAGAAGAAAACAGTTCTACCCAGCACAGTTCTATCGAACACAGTTCTATCTAGCACAGTTCTTTCCAGCACAGTTCTATCGAACACAGTTCTATCTAGCACAGTTCTTTCCAGCACAGTTCTATCCAGCACAGTTATTTTCAGAACAGTTCTATGCAGCACAATTCTGTCGTCGAGCACTGTTCTATCCAGCATTGTTCTATCTAGCACAGTTTTTACTAATACAGTTCTATAAAGTACAGTCCTATCCACCACAGTTATTTCCAGTACAGCAATATCCACCACAACTCTGTAAAGCACAGTCCAGTGCTGGGCAGAACAATACCCCTCGCTGATCACAGGAGCATTTCAAAGCCCTCATTACATCGATAACATGGTTTCAGGTACAACTTACCATTCAAGTAACTTCTTCGATTTTGCTTACGTGTAACCGATGCAAGGTGTTCATATTAACTTGGCTGAGCGTAAAAAATAGTTTAATTAGCTCGGCGAAGGATCCATGACGTTCAAATTTATCATGATATGCCTTGTTTTAAAAAACACGGTAGATGATCTATTCAAATTTGTTATGATCTGCTTTAGTTTAAAAACACGGTAGATGGTCTGGCTTCACATATATGTCTTATTCATATTCGTAATTTGAGTTTTCGTACAGAGGCTTACAATCCCATTAAATTAATTCAATTCAGCCAGGAAGACTTGCTGTCAAAATCGACCACTCTAAACGCTTGAAGGATTTAAAAATCACGCTGATTCTGAAGAATAAATGATCCTAAAATTAGAACCTCGAAGTTCTTATTTTGGAGATATTAGAATAAAGTGCTTTCGTGATCTCCCTTGCATAAAGCCGTTGACATTCACTTGTGCAATATATGGACACTGAATGGCTAGTAGTCGTTTTAAAAACTTAATAAAAACGTAGGCAAATCCTGAAACGCAGGAGTTAAGAACGTTAAATAAACTTTTAATAAACGTAAAGAAAACTCGTTTGGAACGTAGCAGAAACGTTTAGGAAACAAACAAGAAAATATAAGAAACATGTAAAATGGTACGTGAGCGGGTAAATAACGCTTAATGAACGTATAAGAGACGCATAATAAACGTAGCAGCAACGGTTATTAAGCACATAAAAAACACCAAATGAACTGAAGTATGCGAATAATACGCGCATAATAACTATACAAGAAACACGAAACGAGCGCATAAATATGTACAAAAAACTAATAAAAACTCATAATAACCTCATAAAAACACGAATAAAACGCATAAAAAAACATACAAGAAGCACGCAACAACCGTACAAGAAACACCAGATAAACTCGTGAAAAATGTATAAGAAACGCTGTAAGAAGCGTAAAAACGCATTATAACAGCTTGAAAACTCCAAGTAACCGTGCGAAAAACTCATGAGAAACGAATAATAATTGCTTAAGAAACACTAAATAAGCTTTTAAAACAGTGAACAACGCTTGAACGTAAGAGAAGCGTAAAAAACGCATTGTAATTGTTTAAAAACACACAATAACCGCATAAGAAACTAAAGTAGACGTGCGAAAAAAATAAGAAATGTTTGAACATATATAGTAAAAATCGAACGAAAAGCACCGGAACACCACTTTAACAATCTTATCACAACAACAATCACAATAGAATTTAATCACAATAAATCCCATCGACAATCTCCGTTATTGTTACCAATCTCCGTTATTGTTGCCAATCTCCGTTTTTGTCGTCAATCTCCTGTATTGTCGTCAATCTCCGGTATTGTCGTCAATCTCCGTAATTGTTGCAATTCTCCGTTATTGTTGCCATTCTCCATTATTGTTGCCATTTTCCGTTATTGATGCCATTCTCCGTTATTGTTGCCATTCTCCGTTATCGTTACCATTCTTCGTTATTGTTGCCATTCTCCGTTATTGATGCCAATGTTGCCGTTATTGTTGCCAGCAAGCCTTCTACTACTACCACTACTACTATTTACTATCGCCACTCTGGGCTATCGTTGCCTGGCGGGGACGCACTCCATGGGGTAGGCGAGGAGGGCGGGCAGCAGCACCCCGGGGGCGGGCTCCAGGTACGGCAGCTGCCCCTCCTGCTGCGCCTTCTGCAGGCTCTCCGGCAGCCGATCCGCCGCCCAGCACTTCACCTCGAACTGCGGGGCGGCGATTAAAATCATTTCACATTTATCTCCTATGTGATTAGTCTAACCTTTTCGCTGGAGTGTATGTGGTGTTCACCGCCCAACACCTCACCTCAAACTGCGGGGCGGCGATAAAAACCATTTCACATTTATCTCCTATACAATTAGTTTAACTTTTTCGCCGATCAAGTAGCTGTTCCGCCGCCCAGCGCTTCACTTCAAACTGCGGGGCGGCGATGTTCTTTTAAACCATTTCACACATATCTCCTATACTCCCAGTTTAACTTTATCGCCGGGGCGTGTATGGTTTTCGCCGCCTATGTATTCCTTAAGTAAAAGCCGGCCAAAATCATAGGTGCCCCGGCGAAAAAGTTTAAATTTATTTCCTGTACTTTTAGTTTAACTTTTTCGTCGTGGCGGGCGTGTAGGATTTTCGCCGCCCAAATATTGCTTCGGCAAAGGCAGGCGAAAATTATAGACGCCCCCGATGAAAACTCAGGCTTGGTTGCTGTTGGTTATAGAGAACAGTTTATTTTGAAGTTAATTTCTGAACATTAATTTCCTTAATTGATCGTGTTGGATTTGTTGGGATGTTGAAGTTGAGTCCCGAACCTTTACTTTATTTATTGAGTATATTTATTTAGAATGCTGAAAATATATTTATGAACGCTTGCTTCATTTATTGTTTACATTGCATTTTGCGTGGAGGTTGCAGTGAATTCTCGTAGATTTAATTCATTTACTTTAAATATTTGACCTCATGGTGCCGGATATCACAATAGATACTGAGAATGAGTTATGCAGTTGTGATGTCGTAAATTACTGCAGTGATTTATTTCCTGTACTTAGCGTGATACCGATTGAGAAATTAATTTAGTCGTAGCTTGGAACGTACAGTAAATTAATAGTTAATTAATTACTCTATCCATTAATTAATATACTTCAAACTCCAAAATAACGACTTAGAATAATGTCACAAGGCACTCGATGTCACTTGATGGGCTAATGTAATTTTGCTCTTAATGTGAGTCCTTGACTCGACTTCTGTGTTAGCACACAACACAACACACAATACAACACACATCATCACAACACATACCAACGCAACAAACACCAGCACAGCACAACTCACCAGGGCATCATAACACAAAACATAACACAACACAACACACACAACACACGCTAACACAACACACACAACACAAAGTAACGCAACATACACGAACACAACACCCACCAGCACAACACGCTCACACAACCCTACACAGCTCTCACCAACACAAACACGCCCAACACAAGTCCCAGCAACACAACACACACAACGCAAAACACATCAACACAACACAAAACAAGCAACACACAACACAACACACACAAAACACACAACACACAATATAACACAACACACCATACACCATAGCCTCCTGCTCGTTGCCCGCCAGAGGCGAGCAACACACATCACACAACACACAACATACTACACAACACACAACACAACACACAACATACCATAGCCTCCCGCTCGGTGCCGGCCAGAGGGGCGCAACACACAACACCACACCACACAACACACAACACACCACACAACACACCATAGCCTCCCGCTCGGTGCCCGCCAGAGGGGCGCAGTCGGGGGTGCAGGTGGGCACAGGTACTGTCGTCAGGCAGACCTGCGCAGGCCTGGTCACCACTTTGTGCATCTCAAGTCTGCAGGACTCCGGGTCGTAGTCCTTGGGAGCTGTGGGGGAGTTGTGTCCAATGTAGAGACTTTTGTTGACCTAATTTTTGTTGTTGACTTGATTGTGCGGAGTGTGGAGAGAGATGTTTGTTGTGTGGTGCTGGACGTGTGGGGTATGTGGAAAGAGATGTTTGTTGTCTGGTACAGGGGGAAATGAAGGGATTTGATATTTTGCTGCAAGCTGGGGGGGAATTTTTCGGAAAATGCTGGTA
This sequence comes from Platorchestia sp. MABIK, assembly GCA_014220935.1. Classification (NCBI taxonomy): domain Eukaryota; kingdom Metazoa; phylum Arthropoda; class Malacostraca; order Amphipoda; family Talitridae; genus Platorchestia; species Platorchestia sp. MABIK. Next base: position 26,829 of record JACJUY010006958.1, read on the forward strand.
ATGATTGTTATGATAATGGTGAGGGTGGTTTCATTGTAATGTTGGTAATGATGGTGATGCTAATGGTGAGGGTGGTTTTATTGTGATGTTGGTAAAGATGGTGATGATAATGGTGATGGTTGTTTCATTGTAATCTTGGTAATGATGGTGATGATAATGGTGATGGTGGTTTCATTGTAATGTTGGTAATGATGATGATGCTAATGGTGAGGGTGGTTTTATTGTGATGTTGGTAAAGATGGTGATGATAATGGTGATAGTTGTTTCATTGTAATCTTGGTAATGATGGTGATGATAATGGTGATGGTGGTTTCATTGAGTTGTAGGTTAATGATGCAATGATGATGTTCTACCTAGCTTTGCTATTTTACTGAAAGCTGGAGAACATTTTTCAGAAAAATGCTGCTAATGATGGTGATGATAATGGTGATGGTGGTACTAATGAGCAGTAGGTAAACGATACAATAATGATTGAGATTGTGGTAAAGTGGTTTTTGTTTCTCATGTATTCTACAAACGCTGAAGTGGAAAATAGGATGAGAAAATACATTCCTTGTTCACAAATGAACTTTCCGTTCAAAAAATCATACATATGTATACAGAACACTTATTTAAAACACTCCTACCAGTAAAAACATCACATCAGCATCTTATATAATCTTATGTAACCTTACTAACTTCATTCAAAACCTCATGACCTTATGAATCTCGAATATAATCT
>JACJUY010006958.1:28636-47274 GCA_014220935.1 Platorchestia sp. MABIK
GTATTTAACCATAAATCAATAAAACGGAAAACAGTTTTTAGGCCGACCACACTTTTAGAGAACCCAGTTTTTTTTACAAAAGTCTAGCGATAAGGAAGACAAGGATGTACGTTCCTCTGGGGATTAAGACATTGCACTAACGCCACGGTAGAGGAAACAAGGTAGGTTCAAACCAGTCTTATTTTCGTTGACGGTGTGGTTTTGCTGACGTCACGGCAACGAACCAATAGCAGCGCTCATATTGCATCTGGTATCACTGCTACCCCAATATCTGGCTCCACCATTGGCCTAACGACAACGCGTTTTAGTGGCGTCATCAAATCTGTTTGAAATAAAGCCTTTCTATTGGCTACCCGAACATGAGAAAGCGTATTTTCTCCCATAGAAATGACCTTACCTTGTTTCCTCTACCGTGACTAACGCCCACCTGGGAGCCCCAGCTCAGCTGACGTCCTAGGGCACGACCACTGGTGCCTCTTGAGCTCGTCCACAACCCCGTCAGGGTACGCGCAGGGCTGCGGTGTCCACGCTGCCGCCAGCACCTCCCCTAGGTTGGGGTTGAACAGACACCCCCTGGGGTCCTTCAGGTCCCCAACGGCGTCCCCATCGAAGTCCCCGCACATTCCCCGCACGGCGCCCCTGTAGAGGGCGGGGTCCAGCACCCGCAGCACCAGGGAGGTCGAGCTCCTGACAAGGATCTGCAGGGCGCCAGGGAGCTCTAGGTCTACAGTGTCAGAGGTTTTTGTGATTCTCGCTGCGGTGTTGCCAGATGAGTCAGAAATTTCCTTCGTCGACTCAGAAACTGGTTCGCCGTTGACCTGGGTAAAAAAATGGTACCTTTAGTGCTCAGAAATAGGTTCTCTGTTCATCCGGGTTGGAAATGGGTCACTTTAGTGGTCTGAAATAAGTTCGCTGTTCACCCGAGTTCAAAAATTGGCATCATTAGTGCTCAAAAAATGGGTAATGATAATAGTGAATCATCTGGGTAGAAAATGGGTGATTCATTTGGGTAGAAAATGGGCTCTTCGTTCATCTGGCTAGAAAATAGGTTTCTTTATTGCTCAGAAATAAATTTTCAAGCAAGACTTAAACTTGAAAATAATGAAATAATTTTTGAAAGCGTGCCAATTTCTATTTCAACTTACAGGCATTATTAGCAAAAACGTACTTATATTATTACGTATATTACCAAATTATAGGGCATACGTTCTTTGTATACAGGGTGTCCACAAAAAATGTATCTACTGACCGATGCATGTATATATATGATACCACGGTCAATACAACTAATGACCTGTTGTATAGTTCCGGTATCATATATACATTTATCGGTAACTGGATACATTATTTGTGAATACCCTGCATAGTAAATCATAAGTGACTGGGATAGAATATTACCTGCACAGTCTGGCCTGATATAATGATGTCCAATGCAACACTCGGCAGCAAGACACGGTAGCGCTGGGGTGAGCTAGGCGACTCACTTTCCCCTTGGGACGTGATGAGTACGCTAGCAGTATGACTCATGTAGTTGAAGATCACTCTGAGTAGGAAAGGATGTTTCTTGATGATCACTCTGAGTAGGAAAGGATGTTTGTTGAAGATCACTCTGAGTAGGACAGGATGTTTGTTGAAGATCACTCTGAGTAGGAAAGGATGTTCGTTGAACAATGTTTCATTCCAATCAACCCAGATGCTCTTCATTTTGTGGATTAGTTTTTCAAATGCATTTCAACTAACACCAGGACGCAACGGCCGAGCCAGCACCCATTTCCGACACCTGGGTAGAGTGGGGAAATGTTGCTGGCATTGCCGAGATTCGAGCCGGTGACCGTTCCCGTGAAAAGTGGTCGCTCTTAACCACTAGGCCACAGTGACCACTGCACTAAATTGATGCTAGTTACAGTATTTGAGCGGCGCTGAAAAAATATTCATAAGGAATACAGGTGTACTTGTGGAGTTGGGAACAATGTGATTGTAGTTAGGTTATGTGAAATAGACAAATATCAAAACTGCTGCGTTAAAAACGTACTTAAAAACTTGGAAAGACAGATGAACGAGCGGATTTACTTTAAAAATTTATTTTCCATCCCTTTCTAGTTGGAAAAAAATTAGCAACGTAGATTGAGCAATGTGGTACCAAGAAAAAATTACCCTACCACAAAGTTGGTAGTTTCATTATGAAGAGATATAGAGAAACGGACAGAGTTGTGTAGTATGTTCCTAAACAAGGCTATGAGTGCTCATTACTTATAGCAAATACTGAAATATAAGTCGAAGCATAAATGTTAATGCCCGTCTTTGTGAAACTCCGACCAACCAAGCAAAAAACGACCGTATTCTGAACCAACCAAACAACAAATCATATCAACGACCAAATCAACAACCAACCGAACCAAACGAAACAACTAACCATACCAAACGACCAACCAAACCAACAACCAACCAAACCAAGGAACCAAAAAAAACAAATTTAAACCAACCAAAAAACAAACAAATTCAAACCAATCAACCATCCAAACAATCAACCATATCAATCAAGCCAACCAACCAAACCAAGTAACCAAACAACAAATAAATTTAAACCAATAAAACAACCAACCATAACAAACAACCCACCATACCAAACAACCCCCTAAACCAACAACCAACTAAACCAAGTAATCAAACCAGAAACAAATTTAAGCCAACCAAACAACAAACCATACCAAACAACAAACCATACCAAACAACCCACCATACCAAACAACCAACCATACCAAGCAATGAACCATACCAAACAACAAACCATACCAAACAACGAACCATACCAAACAACAAACCATACCAAACAACCAACCATAACAAACAACAAGCCATACCAAACAACCCACCATACCAACCAACCAAACCAACAAGCAGCCACACCAACCTGCTGCAGGTGGACCGACTGATGTCATAGGACACCCCGTCGAAAGTGACCACCTTGCTCGGGAGGACGTAGCACTGGTCGGTGGGGGGCACGACAGCAGGCAGGGCGGTGTGGACATGCCCCTGGGAGAGCTGGCCATGGAAGGGCAGGAGCAGGTCCACCACGGCAGGGAAGGGCATCTCTTCCACGAAGTCCAGGCAGCCTGGCCGGCTGATCCAGCCGCTGGCCCGTCTGGTGGAATGGGACCTGGAACAGAGGTTGTATGTGTGTTGTAGGCGACCTTTTGTGTCTTGTTAGACTTCTCCGTAGCGCGAGGAGCAAAGCACTTGTGCTTTAGACTATGCATGCCCGGGTTCGATGCCAGTGCCATCTACTCGGTGTTTATACTAGAGCCTGTGCAGCTATTCAGATGAACGGAGCGGACAAAGAAGATAGTGTAGATGAAGTTAAAGGGAAGCATCTTCTTTGATCACTCCGTTATTGCAGTCGCGTTACAGGAATGTTTATTAGCTTCTAATCCTCAGGAGCGCGAGTGTGTGAGTTCATTGATGAGAAGTGTTCCTCTTCTAATCTCTTTTACCCAGCATTCCCGTTCGCTGTTGCCACCATAGACCCGGCGGTCAGATGTAAATGCCCCTAGCACCGACCTGGGATCGATCCAGGGTTTTCGGACTTAAAAGTTGGAGGCTCACTCGTCCGCGCCACGGGAATGACTACAACTGATTGACTTGTTAAGCTACACTTCACTCATTTCTTCGTCTCAATAGAAGAAAATGAAAAAAACGCTTGGATAACTCGATTCAACAGTCAATGAAATGACTCTTTTCTAGAAAGAAGACGTCTCGAGCAAGATACGATTGGGAGTCAGGTCAAAAATAGAAATATTCCATCGTTTTGATAAAGATCGTGGTGCAAAGATTCCGGAATTCAGACTCGGGGACATATTGTGCTAGGTAATCGAGGTGGATTTATTGCACTTGTCGGATGAATGTTATTAAAATTACGTACATATGTGGTGCGATACAATATGATACAGGTCCTCTTAATTAATTATTTTTAATAATAAGAGGACAAGAGTACATTATACGTTTTATAACAATGATAAATTTAAATTATGAATATTTATCGTCAAAAGGCAATCACGCACAGACATCGTAGTAGGAGCAGAGGGTAAATCATAACTCAAAGTTCACTATCACCAATCTTCCCTCACAATCCCACACATAGAGCTGAACTCACCTAGTGAAGCTGAGCTCACTAGTGAAGCTGAGCTCACTAGTGATGCTGAGCTCACCTAGTGAAGCTGAACTCATCTAGTGAAGCTGAGCTCACCTAGTGAATTAGAGCTCACTAGTGAAGCTGAGCTCACCTGGTGAAGTTGACGAGCACCCTGCGCTGAGGAGAGTCCACATGGAGGCAGTTGGAGGCGGTGTAGGGGAGGCTGAGGCTCCTCAGCACGCTGGCCAGGTTGTAGGACTCGTTCAGCAGCGTCTTCGGGATGTCCTGTTACCAGACACGGCAACGGTTTTATTTATTCCACCCAACCTATTTCTTTATTCCAAACAAGTTCAACATTTTGCCAGGAGCTTCTGTGATTTTGGCCGCCCAGTGAGTGCAAATGGTATACTTGGTATAGTATATACCAAGCCTTTTTCTCTTTTTAGTAGAGAGTGGCTGAGTATCATTGGCATGATACTCTTACAGAGAATGTACATGATAGGGGTTCCCCAGGCCCCTAGTCACGCCCGAGATTTAAGGCCTTATTTTACTCTCGTTTAGTGCCCAGGTAACATTCCTTGAGGACAGTGACCACACTGCAGGCAACGACCCTGATTTGCCGCGTCAGCGTTTTTCACGCCAACTGCTGCGAACAGGGCTCGACCCCGTGCATGAAGCACAGAATGCAAGCGTTCTGTACACTCGGCCACTGCAAGGCCTTCAAATGGTATACTTGGGTATACTTGGGTGGCTGGGTGGCTTGGGTGGCTTGGGTGGCAAATGGTATACTTGGGTGGCTGAAATCATAGATGGCCATGCAGAGAAGTTAGACTGGGTGTTGAACGCAACGATTCTATTGTTCTCAAGCATATGCAACATTTCGTAGTCCTGAGTCAAGTGAGGAAGTGTGGTTTTTACATTTTCCCAACGGGAAGAAACACCGGACTTTCACAGGGGGGCTGAACGCTCGTCTTCCCACACTCTAACCACCACACCATGGAGGGGAGGGGGGGAAGTAGCTCAATTGAATGCTATTTGCATGTTAAAGAGCAGAGTCGATGAAGTGTAATGGGCCGTAGGTATAAACCAAAAGAATAGGTATCATGGAAAGAGGTGGATATTAAGGGGCGATGCTGGATAGGAATATCTATTGGATAAGAATATCTATTGGATAGGAATATCTCTAGTGGATAGGAATGTCTATGTAATAAGAATGTTTACTGGACAGGAATGGGTACTAGATAAGTTTATTTTACGGATTGAATTATCTAATGGACAGGAATATCTTCTGACAATAACCCAGTTTCGAAACAGTGACCTGTTTCTAGGACTGTTTTCGAGACAGGGACCTATTTTCAAGACTATGACCTATTTTCGAGACAAGGACCTATTTGCTGAACAGTGACACAGTTTTGAGACAGTGACCTGCTTCCAGGACAGGTCGGCCTGCAGCGCGTCATAGAAGGCCGCTCTGCGCAGGCTGCTGGTGGGATCTAGGCGGTCGAAGTCGCACACACCCGGCAGGTGGCGTGCCAGGTGGTGCAGTTGGTGTGGGCTCAGCGACAGCTGGACCTGACCATATTAATATTAATCATGTTGCTATTTTAACAAACTACTGTGGTGCACAGCTGTATCTGTCAACATTAACATTAGTGAAATTGTTATTTTAACAAAATATTGTGATGCGCAGGGTGATCTTCACAATCTATATAACGCTGAATCTGCCAATATTAAAATAAATGGTATTATTTCAACAAACTACTGTGGTGCACAGCTGGATCTGCCAGTATTAAAATTATTAAAAATATTATTTTAACAAACTACTGTGAAGCACTGCTGGGTGTGTAAATATTATTAATAGCAATATTATTATGGTGGCCAAACACTGTGATGCACAGATATATGTGCTAATATTGATACTATAAATATTATTATTAATTTCATTTTGGCAAGCTACTGCGATGCATGGCTGAATATTTATAAATGTAAATAATGCTGGATCTCTCTATAATAATTCCTCTTCTATTCTAATAAACTAATATTATACGCTGTTGGATCTGTCTACAATAATAAGATTAACAGTACTTACATGTTGCACGTCACCCACTAGACACACTCTAGCCACCCTCTCAATTCCCGACCCACTTCATCGACCCCATCTTAGTGTGCATGGACCCCATTCAAGCCAACCACTCAATTTATGACCCACTTTGAGAGACCGCATTCCAGTTACCCCACCCGACGCCCAGCCCACTCTTATAGACCTCATTCTAGTTACCCCACCCGACGCCCAGCCCACCTTCAAGGACCCCATCTCGGTCTCCTTAGACCCCCTGCAGTTGCTGCCCACAACCAGGACCCCCGAGAGGGTGGTCACAAGGGGGTCCTGCAGCAGCTTGTCCAGCCGGTCGAGAGGGGGCAGGAGGGGGGTCGTGAGGGTCACCTCCCCACACACCTGGCACCCCACACGCGTAATTAATGGTAATTTAAGGGCTGTCAAATTATGTGGAAGTTCTTCAAAAAAGGTAAACATTCAAGGCTATGATTAAAATATAGGATTAAAATTCAACACTATTTAAATGAAGTGTGACTATAAAATTAAAGGGTAAACGTGAGTAAAATTAAGAGAACTCTGAAATTCAAGGGTTAAAATTGGAGGGAATTGAAATTAAGGGCAACTTTGAAGTTAAGGATTAAAATTAGACGCAAGAAAAATTAAATGTAACCTTGCGGTTGAAGGTTAATAATCTTAGGCAAGTAAATTTAAGTGTAACCTTGTAATTTAAGGATATAAAAATTGAAATGTATTAAATGTTCTCAAAAGAAAAAAATTTGGGCAATTAAAATGGAATATCACTTTGAAATTGAAAAAAATGCAGTTAAAATGAAATTTAACTTTGAAATTTAAAGATTAATATTACAAGAAGGAAAACTAAAAAATACCAGACATTATCCTGCCTCTAAAACAACCCTACAAACGCCACTACATTTCAGACCCTCTCAAGCCACAACACGATAAGTTGTGAGAACCATAAATGGAAAATGTCAGAAATAATCGTCACTAAAATAGCAATCCGGCTAGAGAAATTGTGAGAAGCATAAATAAAAAGTATCACATTTTAATCGTCACTAAAATAACCATTGCCGTAAGAGGAATCTTTCGAGGCATATGTAAATACGCGACCAGAAATAATCCTCTCACTAAAATAACAATTCTGTCACAGAAATTATCAGAAACATAAATAAAAAAGATCAGAAACAACTTTATCACTTAACTAACAATTCTGGCATTAAAATTGCTCGAAACGCAATTAAAAGAGCAAACATAACTTTGTCACTAAACGGACAATTCTGCCAAAGAAATCGTTAGAAGCATAAATGAAAAACACCAGAAATAGCTTTGTTATCAAAATAACAATTCTGCCGAAAAATATGCTCGAATCATAAATATAAAATAAACGTATCAGAAATAACTTCGTCACTAAAATAACATTTTCACAAAAACCGATCAAAAAAAAAATTCGCCCCAAACTAACAACCCTGCCAACAAATTGCCCCTCCAGACGCCCTCGCTCCACAACCCCAGCAAGAGAACTCGGGCCCCACCTTGGGAGGGCGGGGCAGGTCCCCGGGCACACCACTCCTGAAAAAGGCGAGGTGGTGGCGGCGCCGCAGCTGCCCCAGGGACGTGGCGCTGGGCTGGGTGCTCGCCAGCAGCGCCTCGTACAGGATGGAGTGCGGCCCGGAGGTGAAGTTAGCCAGCGCCGTCAGCAGCCTGCCTCCTGAGCCTGGGTTGTGGTGGTGGGATGTTGGTGTGGGTGGTGTTCTATAGGTATATTTTGTATGTCTATGTCTCTCTATCTTTCTATCCATCCATTTATCTGTCTACATCTATCTATCTGTCTATATCCCTATCTCTATCTATCTGTCTATATCCCTATCCCTATCTATCTGTCTATATCCCTATCTCTATCTACATATCTGCCTATATCCCTATCTCTATCTGTCTGTCTATATATATATATCTCTTTCTATGTAAAAAATCTGTCTATTTCCCTATCTCTATCTATTTGTCTATATCCCTATCTCTATCTACATATCTGTTTATATCCTTATCTCTATCTGTCTGTCTACATAACTATCTCCATCTACATATCTGTCTACATCCCTACCTCCATCTATCTGTATATTTCCCTGTCTCTATCTAAATCTCTATCTCTATAGCTATTCATACCTCTCTCTCTGTTTCTATCGATATCAATATAAATATCTAAATTCAAGGAAAAGAGTACAACATAAGTCTATTTAAGAAAATAATCTATCTAACATACTGCCGGAGCTTTTTGCTTGCAACCAAAATCTCCACCAGCTGTCGAATAGCAGTCATTTTCTCCACTGTAACACAGCTACTGTACACTGAATATGGACAGTGTCAGCAGAGTAACACTGTGCACTAAATCAGTGTCAGCACAGCAACAGTCAGCCCTGTCAGCTCACCAGTCAGCACAGCAACAGTCAGCCCTGTCAGCTCACCAGTCAGCACAACAACAGTCAGCCATGTCAGCTCACCTGTCAGCATGAGCAGCTTCCTGTGCCTGCGCTGAGGAGAGTCACTCAGCTCAAACTCAGCGAAGTCGCGGCTGTTGTCCGAAGCCTGCGTAGAAATTTGCTGTTCAAAAACACTATTTTTTGGGGTTGAGAGATGAATAATGGATGTGTAATGTAATGTTGTGTCAAGATTTGTTGTTCAAAAAAAATTATTTTTTTTTTGGCGCTGCGAGTTGCACAGTATAATGGATGACAATGAAATATTGTGTGAAAATTTTCTATTCAAAAACAAGATTTGATTGGCCCTGCGATTTGTACAATGGACGGATAATGAAACGTGTAAAAATTTGGTGTTCAAATTCCCGAACCACAATTTTTCTTCTGGACTGCGAGTTGTAGAATGGATGTATATTGTAATATTTATGAGTAATAGCAGATGATGTGCGATGTTTTCCCTCCATAGTGGAAGTTGTTAAGGCATGGGCTTCAGTTCCCTTCGCTTTCAAGAAGCGTCTTTACTTTCATGTCACTCTGCACGAACGCTCTATGTGCGGGCGTCAACAACCAGAAATTTTTCGTGCTCGACAATTTTTCTTGCTCATCTTTCCTCTTCTTGGGATGTATAAAATAAATAGACTGTAGAAATTTATTGGTGAATTTATAAATTAAAAATATTATTTTTTTATTGAAATATATTAATATTAATTTATAAAATATATATAATAAAATTATTGTAAAAATTTGTGTAGGACAAATAAATATTTGGTTTACATGGTCAGATTTGATTGAAGGTTAGCTTGAGCTTCTTTAAGCGCAACATTGAGCGTTACCGAGAGAGGAAGGAGGAAAGCCCTTTGGATATGGAATTAAGAGGACGAAGAGGCTATGCACAAGGCGTATTTTCACACCTTATAAATAGAAATACACGATTCAAGGAAGTTCACAAGACAAGGCAAAAGGGGAAGAAAATATAATTGATGGTAAATAAAGGATATTTGCGATTTAAAAGAAGATAGGTCGTAACCATGAAAACACTAATTAATATTATTTAAGAACTTCAATTGTAACAGAAACTTCAAACAAAGCAAGAGGACACAATTAAACTCCACGAGAAATTAAATATATTAGATCTGCTCTCCAAATTTTTTTTTTAATATACCTAGCAATTGAATGCTTGAAGACATAAAATTTGTGTTACTCACGCCGCCTGGCTGTGCTCCGTTCGCTTCATCTGAAATACAAGAGACACAAAAGATGCTTTATTCCAGTCAATCAAGCCTGACGCATATCATCTTATACATTGATTTTTCAAATGCCTTATAACTTACGACTAGCACCAGAACTCAATGCCCGTTACCCCCGGTCAAGCCGGACCCATTTCCGACACCTGGGTAGAGGGGGGAATTGTGCCTGAGTCCTCCCTTTTCCTAACGGGGAGAAAAACACCGGGTGGCACTGCCGGGATTCGAACTGCCTACACCTTCCCGTGAAGGGCGCTCGCTCTTACCACTCGGCCACGGTGGCACACAAGTGACACAAAGGGGTGACACAGGTGACACAGAAGGAGTGACACAAGTGACACGTAGGGTTTTACATAAGTATTAGTTTCAAGGTATTGACAACAAGATATTGACTACCGCAAGAAACCCTGCTCTAGCAAGTAACAACTGCACCAAGCAACAACTGCACCAACAACAACTGCAGCAAGCAACAACTGCACCAAGCAACAACTGCAGCAAGCAACAACTGCAGCAAGCAACAACTGCACCAAGCAACAACTGCACCAAGCAACAACTGCACCAAGCAACAACTGCAGAAAGCAACAACTGCAGCAAGCAATAACTGCAGCAAGCAACAACTGCACCAAGCAACAACTGCACCAAGCAACAACTGCAGCAAGCAACAACTGCACCAAGCAACAACTGCAGCAAGCAACAACTGCTGCAAGCAACACTACAGCAGGAGGCAGTACGGCCAGCACCCACCATAAGCGAGGCTGAGGGCGACGCTGCAGGAGGCGTTGGCGGCGGCGTCTAGGAAGAGCGTCGTCTGCTGCCGCTGCAGGCCGCGCTGTGGGGCGCCGCCCTCTCCCCTGGTGGGACCTCACAGTTTGTACGCTGCCTTGTGGTCGGGTTGGCTAATGGTGCTATGCGATACTACATAATATTCCATTTACCTATTTCAGAGAAATATTTGAAAATAGTTTCCTGCAAAACGTACGTCTTTTGAAAACTGTATTTATGCTAGTAATCTGTACATTTCAGAGATACGTTCATATTACCAGCATATATACGCTTTCCAGACCATGTTCGAATTTTCGACTTTTAATTCCCTCATTATTAAATAATTCACTCGTTTCGAATTTAGATGCACTAATTTCTTATCAAATCACTCATTATTAAATTTTAATTTACCCATTATTAAGCAATTCACTCATTTCGAGTTTAAATTCACTCATTATCAATTAATTCACAATCTTTGATTTCAAATTCAATCATATATTTCCCACTCACGCTAATGCACACATTACGAGAAAGATGAACATAATGTACTAACCATAATGTACCATTCATAATATACTATCCATATATACATAATGTACTCCTCACATGTACACAATGAACTATTCAAAAAATGTATATTCTCAAAAAATACTCATTCATTCAGACATGATGTACCACTCATATACACACAATGTACTATTCGGAAGATGATATTCTCAAAAAAATATTCATTCATTCAGGCCAATGCACAAATGTGCACTAGAGTGTGGCTCACAGCAAGCGCGTCCATACGTTGAAGGGGAGGGCGTGGGGAAGAGCATCGTGCCCCTCGTAGGTCACGTGACCTGACAGTCCCAACGCCGGGGGCAGCTTCACAGAAGTCTGAGGAGGATAGTCAGCGTGATGAAAATGGATGTTTTAATCCAATCAATCCTAATGCATGTACATTGGTCTTTCAAATGCCTTATAACTAACTCCAGGACGCAATGACGGTTACCCCCAGTCAAGCCGGTACCCATTTCCGACACCTGGGTAGAGTGGGGTATTGTGGCGGAGTTCTCCCTTTTCTTAACGGGGAGAAAAACTGCGCGGCACCACCGGGATTCGAACTGTTGACCCTTCCTGTGCAGGGCGCGCCCTTAACCACTCGGCCACGGTGACCACAAAAGATGTCAGCATGATGAGATGGCCCTGTCATCAAGCACCAACACACAGGCCCTGTCACCAAGCCCAACACACAGGCCCTGTCATCAAGCACTAACACACAGGCCCTGTCATCAAGCACCAACACACAGGTCCTGTCATCATGCACCAGCACACAACAGCCTCATAACACCACACAATGCCTCTCCACACTGCGCAGAAGTGTCGTCACCAGCAGCCCACCTTGTGCAGAGTGGAGTGTGGAGGGTGCACCTCGAGGCGGTGGGCGAGTGGGTCACCCTCAGGTGCGGTGGGCCGGGAGAACGTGTACGAGGTGACGGCCGAGTGGGCAATGCGGACCTGGTTACAGAGGTACAGTCCTGAGAAAGTGGGTAGTACCTTGCAGCAAAGTGACAGCTCTAATAAAGTATGATGAACCTTGCAGCAATGTTACGATTCTAATAACACGGGATGGACCAAGTCACAGCGCTAATTAAACAGAACGGACCAAGTCAAAGCTCTGATGAAAAGGAACAGTGTTGTTACAAAGTCAAGCTCTAATAAAACGAGACGGATTTTTTTACAAAGTCACAGCTCAACTAAAACGAGGCGAAGCTTCTTAAAAAGAGACGGCTCCAATAAAATGTGGCGGACCTTTTTGAAAAATCAAAGATCTCATGAAACGAACAACCATCGACACTCATCACAACCACCACCACACATCACAAAGAAAACACAACACCACCACTAGCACGCAACATTACCATCAACGCTTAACACCACACCCCCACCATCACCATCAACACCGAACACCACCACACCCCCACCACCACCATCACCACCACCACCCTTCCACCACCACCACCACAACTCCACCACCCACACACCACCACCACCACCCACTCACCACCACCACCCCCACAACACACCTTCCAACACCACCATCACCACACCCCCCCACAACAACCTCCCACCCTCACCTTCCTGCCGACGTCGGTGCCGAGACGGAAGAGGACCCGCCCGCTGGAGGCGCCCCTGGAGAGGGCAAGTGAGAAGAACGCGCTGGGCAGGTCCACACCCGCCCCCACCGCCACACCTGCCCCCTGGGACAGGGCCAGCCACGGCACCAGCACCGTCATGGCGCTCTCCATGCTGCCCCACATTCTGTAACACGTACGGTCGTGTGTAAGTTTTTCTTTCCATGGAATGAAGGTTATTTCTAGCAATTTAAACAATTTATTTACCACAAGTGATACAGAAGTAGTTTGTTTCTTAACTCAGTGACCACCGGTGGGTCACATCGCACTTAAAGTGTTAAGTCTAGTACAATGGGCAGATTTGAGTATAGCTACCTGTGGGCTCGAATTTCCGCGGAATACAGGGGAAAACAAACTTAATTTTGTTTTTCGGGGATTATTCATCATTAATTTCTAGTGGTGATGCTGCACGATATTCTATAGCACGTACGTCGTGTGCACGTCGTTATTTCCATCGAATATAGAAGAAAAACACAATTTCGCTTAAGTTTTAGGAGAAACACACTATTTCGTTTAAGTTTTAGGAGAAAAACACTATATCGTTTAAGTTTTAGGAGAAAAACACTATTTCGTTTAAGTTTTAGGGGAAAAACACTATTTCGTTTAAGTTTTAGGGGAAAAACACTATTTCGTTTAAGTTTTAGGGGAAAAACACTATTTCGTTTGAGTTTTTGGAGAAAAACACTATTTCGTTTAAGTTTTAGGAGAAAAACACAATTTCGTTTAAGTTTTAGGAGAAAAACACTATTTCGTAAGTTTTAGGGGAAAAACACTATTTCGTCCAAGTTTTAGGAGAAAAACACTACATTTAGTAAGTTTTAGGAGAAAAACACTATTTCGTTTAAGTTTCAGGAGAAAAACACTATTTCGTTTAAGTTTTAGGAGAAAAACACTATTTCGCTTAAGTTTTAGGAGAAAAACACTATTTCGTCCAAGTTTTAGAAGAAAAACACTACATTTGGGAATTATTCATTAATTCCATGAGTTGACAAGGGGAGAAAGTGACGTTGTACGACATTTTAAAACGCGTGCGTCGTGAGAGCGTCGTTATTCCCAAGGACTACAGTGGAAAAAAACAGCCGTGTTCAGTTTTTCAGGGATAATTCAAGTACAATTTAATGGGTTGACAAGCTAAGAAAATGCCATTCAACCTATTCGTCATCAACTTTAAGAGTTGAGAAACAAAGCAACTCTGCTAAATTGAGTAGTCCGTTATCTATTATTCGTCATTCATTTTTTAAGGTTTCAGCGTAGAACACAATAACGTATACTCGTTATTACGAGGGACGCTGAAACTAACTCGCAACCGAATCTAAATCTGAAAACATTATACAGACGACTTGGGTGAACTGGAGTTTTTCCTTATCTTGAAATTTAGTGCCTAGATAGTAGGCATGTTATGATAGAGATGAGATCCAATCTATACTTACAAATCCTAAGTTAAAACCTCAAAGTGGCATTCTGTGGAATATAAGATGAAAGTAATTTTAATAAAACCAAATGGAATGCTCTTGTAACATTACAAGTACCCAAAATGTATTTTTTCCCCCTAGTGTTTTTTGATATATCCCTGAAAGTGTTCGAGTTTTCCCAAAAGATTTTTAAATATTTCTTTCAAAGATTTAAATATGTTAAGGTGCAAAACCTGCTGAGATCGTTAACATTTTCCCGATGGTTTTTGAGTTCTTTTGATATTGTGGTAATTTGACAGCATGATTTGTGGACATATGCGAACCACTACAATTAAAAATTGATTATGAAAATATTCAATGCTTACATGAGAACCATTCCTATTAAAAGTTATTCTTCAAAGTCACTTAAAGTAATAATTATTCTAAAAATATTCAACGTCTTTCATAAATGTTGATTCAGAAAAACGCACGTAGTATTTCCATGAAAGGAAATTTTGGCGTCATTCTTCCACTCAGTTGAACCCTGATGTTGCTGTTGTTGTTGTTGCTGTTGTTGCTGCTGTTGCTGGATGCTGTATTGTACTTCGTACGTGCCCTTCTGGTACAAGAAGGTAGGGGTACGGATCCTGCCCACCACGGGGATGCCCACCTCAGTGGGCACGACCACCTCCCGCCACACTGGGTTCATGAACTTGAAAATATCCACGTCGTGACCATGGCGGACTTCATTTCCTGTTGACGTAACGATAAAGACGTGACTTCATTGGATTTCACATGGCTGTTACCGGAACGATAAAGAAGTGACTTCATTGGACTTCACATGGCTGTTACCGTAACGATAAAGAAGTGACTTCAATGGACTTCACATGGCTGTTACCGGAACGATAAAGAAGTGACTTCAATGGACTTCTCATGGCTGTTACCGTAACGATAAAGAAGTGACTTCATTAGACTTCACATGGCTGTTACCAGAACGATAAAGAAGTGACTTCAATGGACTTCACATGGCTGTTACCAGAACGATAAAGAAGTGACTTCAATGGACTTCACATGGCTGTTACCGGAACGATAAAGAAGTGACTTCAGGTAGCATGACTTAAAGAAATCTTATTTTAGAATGTGTTTTTAATGAACTTGGAACGATAAAGATGGCATTGATTTAAGAGGGTTGACTTCAGGTTGCATGACTTAAAGAAGTCGTACTTCATTGTAATTTTAATGAGTTTAAAGGATGCACCGGACTTCAAGATGACGAATGAAATTTATCAATTTAAAATATAAGAGACTTACGATAAGATCCTATAAAAAATCATAAAAACCATAATAAAATATTTGGAAAAATTCAGTACTGTTCAGAATAAAATGCAAAATGGAATATATGAAAATGTGAAATTCTCAAATACCGGAGGAGGCGAGGAGGTGCCCGAGGGCCGCAGGGAGGGGCACCGGCGCGTGCATGCTGGAGAAGAGCCTGAGGAGCAGCAGGCCTCCTGACAGTGCTGTGGTGGAGGTGCGGGCACCCAGGCCGTGCTGTTGGTGGCAGGTCATTTCGTGTGAGTGGAAGATAGATGGAAAGAAAGAAAGATTGACCTTTGCATGTGAGAAATAGCAGGTCATTTCGTGTGAGTGGAAGATAGATGGAAAGAAAGAAAGATTGACCTTTGCTTGTGAGAAATAGCAGGTCATTTCGTGTGAGTGGAAGATAGATGGAAAGAAAGAAAGATTGACCTTTGCTTGTGAGAAATAGCAGGTCATTTCGTGTGAGTGGAACATGGACGGGAAAAAATAAAGACTTGACTTTGTTTATGAGAAATAGCAATCTTAATTTCAACTCGTAAGGTTATATTACTTGAGAAATAAGTAAAAACGTGTTATTTGCACGTTAGACGCTGGGTATACTCACGAGGATGTTGTTGAACTCTTTGAGTAGCCTGGCGTTAGAGTCAACGTTGAATCCTTGACCACCTCCACTACGCAGCTCGCGCCACAGCTCCGCCACGCTGTCGCCGTAGAACTCGGCCTGGGGGACAATTATTTTGTCTAATTTTTTTTTTTTATTTAATAGTTATTTATTTAGCAATTATTTATTTAGCAATTATTTATTTCATAATTATTTATTTTAAATTAACTATTTGACAATAAATTATTTAACAACTATTTATTTGACAATTATTTACCTTAAATTGTTTATATGAAATTTTTTATTTAACAATTATTTATTTGAGACTTATTTTGCTTAAATATGATATTTTAGCAAGCATTACTCCAACCC
Source organism: Platorchestia sp. MABIK (assembly GCA_014220935.1). Taxonomy (NCBI): domain Eukaryota; kingdom Metazoa; phylum Arthropoda; class Malacostraca; order Amphipoda; family Talitridae; genus Platorchestia; species Platorchestia sp. MABIK. The sequence continues at coordinate 45,181 of JACJUY010006958.1, forward strand.
TATAACGAAGATATTACTTGAACCCAGCAAAATATCATTAGCAGACTATTAGGACTTGACAACATTTCAATATTACCTAACAGCAGACTGATAGAATTAGGAAACGCATCAGTATAACGCAGAAGATCAGTTAACCAGAATATAGGGCAGAATAAAACTAGTTAAAACATATACTACTTACAAAAAGGGCAGGATCAAATGAGTAAGAACATACCTCCAAGAGTGGGATTTTGATAGCGTTCATCTTGGCATTGATGTGCAGGAAGAGGTCGTCAGGCAGCAGCGTCTCCATGTTCAGCAGCCACCCTACTTGTGTCTCCGTCTCTATCTGATGGTGTAGACAGTACTCAGTTATTTGTTAGAGAACATATGAGTACATGTATGTACCTCATGTTTGTGCATATGTACCTAATGTTAGTGCATATGCACCTCATTTGAGTGCATATGTACCTAATTTGAGTGCATATGTACCTCATTTGAGTGCATATGTACCTCATTTGAGTGCATATGTACCTCATTTGAGTGCATATGTACCTCATTTGAGTACATTTGAACCAATTTTACTTCCAATAATTCCAGAACAAAGATAATTACACTTTCCATACAACTCATATGAGTGCATTTGAGGTAACGAAAAGGCCTTTCAAAAGATGCAGAGTGTTGACTTGTTTCTAAAATGGCTCTAGAAGTAAAGAAAAGAAGCACAATCATTGAAAAATACTGAAAAGATGATAAGATTTTTAAAAATCACCAAATAATGGATTATTATGTGTAATGGGTAAATGCTAGTAACGATAAAATAATTAGTTTTATAATGAAGCTAAATGATGAAGGGGTGTATGAGAATACAAAGGGGTCGCAGTGAATGAATAAAAAAACAAAATAATTCTAAGAAATAGATTGTTACACACATGTCTTCGAAAAAAAGAATTATGGCTACATTAACGTCCTACTTAATTTGTATTTTAAGGTGTAATTAATACATGCTGCTGAATACTCGACTGAATACCGTATTTAAACAATTCAAGATTTATGGATCTTATGAATTCTTAATTCAAATGGATCTAACTTATGGAACTAAATGCCAAACCGTCTTTTCAAGGCAGGAATTTTATAATTTTAGGCTCGTTTGAAAATTTCAATAAAAAAAATCGAGCACTGTGTGCAGGGTTGTCACCCACCAGAGGCGGGCTCGTGAAGGTCTCGATGATGCTGAGGAACGACTGGCGTGAGTACGACAACATGGGCCGCAGCAGCGACTGGGCCTCCTCTGCGTACTGACGTCTGGCATGATAATAAATGGTAATTAACAACCAATGAAGGTGGCCCGAAAACAAATTTAAATTAAAAAACCAAGGCTGCTGTCACAAATACCAATTTAGATTAACAAGCTATGCTACTGTCACGAAAAAAAACCGGGCTGGTCGCACAAAAACAAATTTATAAAATAAATCGAATGCTGGAATTTTATGAATATTTTCACGTAGTCATAGCAGAACAGCTCAAGTTCTCCTTCGTGAAGTAAGTGAGTGATATAACGTGTCAAAAAAGATTTCAGAGCTCTAATATCTGCATGAAAATTTCAGAGCTGTTATATATATAGCACGTAGTGCAGCCAAGTCAACTTGGAAGAACTTACGCCGGCATCTCTAATACTACAACGACGACGAAAATTGTGTTCAAAATCAACCCCTTGTTAGGTGCGTACATCGTTCACATTCGATGTGGTAACTTTATAACAAAATTTTGAGGTACGTCTTAGAATTATTTAGTATCAATTTTTAATTTATTAATGTTGTTAATTTATAATGGAAAGCATTTTACGAGTTGAGAGTGCCAACGGAAGTGGCTTATTTGGCACCAAAATTCGTTTTGTTTACTAGAACAATAGGAAAACATTAGAAAAACGGTGACAATAGGACAATAGGAGAACGGTGACAATAGGACAATAGGAAAACTGTGACAATAGGACAATAGGAAAACATTAGAAAAACGGTGACAATAGGACAATAGGAGAACGGTGACAATAGGACAATAGGAAAACTGTGACAATAGGACAATAGGAAAACTGTGACAATAGGACAATAGGAAAAC
>JACJUY010006959.1:2535-16330 GCA_014220935.1 Platorchestia sp. MABIK
GTTTCTTTAGTGATTGTTCGGAACAGAATGTTTAATTTCCGTGAAAGGCCTAAAATCAATATTGACCTTTTTTAATTTTTGTTTCATGGCTGGTATACACATTACGTTACGGTAGGTTGGGTAGGTTAGCATAGGTAATCTTATTTAAACAATTGTACTAACCTGGAAATGCAATTGCTTCATTATCCTTTTCTATATATTTACTGATTGTTCTAAAATAATCCTATTACGCAAGTAATATGTATATAGCGCTGCCATGGCATCACTCAGGGCATTTGAATTGTTTGCACAATTGAGTGCGTTTTGAAAGTAAAAAAATACAGAGAAGACATGCTTTCCTTTGTCTATATTAAAATGAAGGTAGTGTAAATGATTTAATGTAGCCTGTATTATTGATTTTTTGAAGTGAAAAACAAATTGTTTATCGTAGATAATAAATAAATAAGAATACACTTTTTATACACAATTTTTTTCAATACTTTGCTAAGAATTGGTAGCATAGTAATAGGTCTATAATTATAGATCTTCAAAAAGATAAAAAAAAGTATGGTCAATATTGAGTTTAGGCCTTTCACGGAAATTAAACATTCCGTTCCAAAGAATCATCAAAGGAACACGTTTAAAAAGGTTTTACATGAATGACATTCTGCTTGCTGGTGCGTTATTTTCGAGATATAACAATATTTATCTTCAGCTAGGAATAGCATTATATGGTCGGTTGCTTAGTCGCCGCATTGTTGGGTGACGCCCACTTTTCTGGCGGGACACGCCCACTTTTTTGGCGGGAAACTACTAGTCTCGGTTTGGGTAAGTTAAGGTAAGCTATTTTAGGTTGATTTATGTTATTCTAGGTTAGTTTATCTAACTAACCTAACATAACCTACCCAACCTCACCCATCGCTACGTTAATACCGTATTAAAACATATATACATGTCCGTTCCTTCACTTTTAAATACGACGTTCCTATAACTTCAAAGTTGAATAACTCAAAAATAATGCATCAACGAGCAGAATGTCATTCGTGTAAAACGTTTTTAAATGTGTTCTTTTAGTGATTCTTTGGAATGAAATTTTTAATTTCCGTGAAAGGCCTAAATTTAATATTGACCAAAAGTATTGGCTTCAATTTGAGACTAAATTTGGTAGATTGTGAACAAGAGGACAATAATTGATTTTCCAATTCATGCTGCCTAAATATAGTTAATTAGATCTAAATGAACAACTTTTCTTCTATGCATTTTTTTGGGGGAAATGAGTATTTAACGAGTTATAGCGGTATGTTAATTTTCGTGGTCAATATTGAGTTTAAGCCTTTCACGGAAATTAAAAATTCCGTTCCAAAGGATTACTGAAGGAACACATTTAAAAACATTGGTCAATATCGGGTTTAATGCGATCACGGAAATTAAGGATTCCATTCCAAAGAATCACTAAAGAAACGCATTTAAAAACGTTTTACATAAATGACATTCTGCTCGCCGATGCCTAATTTTTGAATTATTCAACTTTGAAGTTATAGGAACATCGTATATAAAAGTGAAGGAACTGACAAGTAAATATGCAGTAATACGGTATTGATGTATCGATGGGTAGGTTATGTTTGGTTAGTTAAACAAACTTAACTAAAATAACATAAATAAACCTAAAATAGCTTACCTTAACTTACCCAAACCGATGCAATTTTTTCCCGCGCAAAAAGTGGGCGTGTCCCGCCAAGAATGTGAGCGTGACCCAACGATGCGGCGACCAAGCAACTGACTATGTAATGTAATTCCTATCTGAACGTAATTATTGTTATTTCTCAAAAATAACGTATCAGCGAGCAGAATGTCATTCGTGTAAAACGTTTTTAAATGTTTTCCTTTAGTGATTCTTGGGAACGGAATTTTTAATTTCCTTGATTGCATTAAACCCGATATTGACCAAAACATTTTACAATAATGACATTCTGCTTGTTGATGCGTGTTTTTTGAGATATATCAATAATTACATTTAGATAGAAATAACATTATACGGTCGGTTGCTTAGTTGCCGCATTGTTGGGTGATGCCCACTTTTCTAGCGGGACACGCCCACTTCTTGGCAGGAAATTAACAGCCTTGGTTTGGGTAAGATAAGGTAAGCTATTTTAGGTTGATTTGTTATTTTAGGTTAGTTTATTTAACTAACTTAACAAAACCTACCCTACCCTAACTTCACCCATCGCTACGTTAATACCGTATTACAGCATATTTATGTGTCCGTTCCTTCACTTTCATAAACGACGTTCTTATAACTTCAAAGTTGAATAGCTCAAAAATAACACATCAGCGAGCAGAATGTCATGCATGTAAAACTTTCTTAGATGTGTTTTTTTAGTTATTCTTTGGAACGAAATTTTAAATTTCCGTGAAGAGCTAAAACTCAATATTGACCATTTTCATCTTTAATGACAAATGCGCTGGAATAAACAGCTACAAATCAATTTTCAAATTTTTGTTGCTTGATTCACGGTAATAACATCGAAATAAACCACTTTTCTTCAACACTATTTTTACGGCAAATGAGTATTTTATGAGTTAGAGCGGTAGGTTCAGTTGTTGTGCTATTGAGCTGTTAGAGTACGTTTGGGTACTTTGTAATTTATAATTATTAGCCAACCCCGGGGAGCCTAAACCCACTTCTAGGATCTTTTAGTTGATATCACAATTAAGGTTATCACCCAAAAATAACGAGTTATGGCGGTGTGCTAATTTTCGTCTTAGATGGCGGGAATGTGCTCGATCATTCGAGCGCGTCGGAAGAGAGAGTCCATTGCAGTCTTCTCGTCTGACACGCTCCATAAATTACTATCCGCTTCAAACACTTGAGTTGCGGTAAGTAATTTTCTGCTATAACTCGTTAAATACTTATTTCCCCCAAAAAGTGCATCAAAGAAAAGTTGTTTATTTAGATTTAATTAACTATGTTTAGGCACCAAAAAGTGGAAAGTCAATTATGGTCCTCTCCATCACATTTACCCTAAATTTAGCCTTTCAGATTCAATAGGTGTAAAGTTAGAGATTTCACAAAAAAAAATTTTATTCTGTTTTTAGGAAGAAGGATTGTGTTCAATTTGCTGTTTGTGCAAGTGGTCAAAATTTAGCATCCCAGTGTAGAGTGGGATATTGTGATTAATTTTTCCCTTATACCCAACAAGGAAAATCACCAAAGTGCCGGGATTTGAACCCTTGACACCTTCTCGGAAGGGAGCGTTCTTAACCACTCTGCTACGGCAAGCACACTAAAGAAAAGACATTAGAAATTTTTCATAAACAAGTTGACTAAGTGATTTTCAATGATTTTCATTGAAATGATTCTAAATGCTTTTCAAGTGGTAGAAAAAGGTTAGAAAGGTAAAGACCTGGCATAAGCCTAACCAATATTTTTAGAATAGTAATGAACGCAGACAAAATCGTTCCGTATAGCATATCCAAAAAAAAATTTAACTTCAAACTCAGACTGATATAGTTTGTACAAAATATAAATCAGATTATAAAATAAATGAAAAATAACATCATTAAAAGTTATATAATCATGACATGCATAACAGTTAATTGGATTTTTAGAAATTTCTCAACTTCATCAGGATAAATCCAAAGTTGTCTTAAGTTAACATGCTACCAATTTTTATAAATAATTTGAAAATGACTACAATACCATTCAATTTTATTAGCAGGATCAATGTTGTTCAGTATTCATATATCCAAGTTTTCAAGCATTGTAATTTTTGATGAAACTTCTCATTTTGGTCGTACAATGTCACCTAATTTCTCAGAAATTTTTTTTAACGTAGGATATATAAATCATATTTAATATGTTGTTAGTCCTGTAATAGAGTTCAAGAATTATTGTTCAATTTACAACTTAATTTTAAACATGGAATAAAAAAGTTGAACAGTCAGGAAGAACCAGAAATCTATGTAATTAAATCAATTCTAGCAACTTCGGTTGATATTCGTTTTGGTTGATTGTTGTTAATCCCTATGGAGAATCTGGGACAATGTTGAGACTTGATGCTGAACCTGGTATGTGCACGTGTGCTACTGAACCTCTGGCTAAAATTGTGGTGGATCAAAGTGAAGTTGCTGAAAAATTGGTATAGTTTGTATATCAGATGAGAATAGTGTTTGTCATGGTATGGAGTGCCCGTAAGAGTAGTTCTTTTGCTGCTTGAGAAATTGAGACTGAACGTTTGTATCACAACTCTAAATTTTTGAGTCGACTGTTTTGACTGCTAGTCCTGTATTTGTCTGTAAATCTGTGTTGAGATGGAAGTTTGTTGTTGAGAATGACAGGTAATGGCAAAAGTAGTGTTAGAGTTGAAGGTGCAGTTGGGAAGGAGTTGATTCAGTGTGAGACCTGTTCAGATTGGATGGATATGGATGCATGCAGGGCCTTGACAAGGATGAGTAAGAGAGAGCTGAGGAAGTATAAGTTAGCATGCTGGAAATGCTTGATAGATGTGTGAGAGAGAGAAGTTGAAAGGAGAGATTGACAGTTCTGATGGCTGCTTTAGAGGGTGATTTAGAAGATGAAGGAAGCTGAATGAAGAAAAAAAGGAAAATGATGCAAGGAGGGCAAATGCAATGAATGATGAGGCAAATAACGGTGCAAATGTGACAGATTAGAGTAGAAAGATGAATGAGCAAGAGCAAGGTGAAAGAAGTACAAATGAAAAGAGATTGAATGAGGGACCTGTTGATGTGCCACATGAGGTGCATGCATCTGTAGTTAAAGTGAGTGAAAGGAAGATGGATGGAAAGAATTAAATGAGTGGTAGAATAGAAAGACAAAGGAGTTTGAAAGGGTAAGTAAGACCCATGATTAAAATATTTGGAGATAGTATGGTGAAGAACGTGGATAGGTTTATATGGCTGAGTGCCAGTAGTGGATATACAAGCATGAGAGGGAAAGGAGTGGAAGAGATTTGCAAGAATGCTGAAATGTGATAACATGGATGAAAGTATGAGTATACTGCAAGGATGTGGTAATTGGTTGCTTGAATGTGGCAAAGAATATAAAGTGAATGCAATTATGAAAGTGGTTGAAAATACACAGAAGAAAAATGTAAGAGTTGCTGTGATGAGTCTCCTGAGAAGGCCTGCTTGTGATATGGAGTATGAAAGGGTACAAAAGGAGGTGAACAGGGAGGTGCATAAAAGAATGAGTATGAGGGCTGAGAGTGTGAGAAATCGTGAGTTGAGTTCCAGCTTCCTGGAGATGGATAGTGTGATCCGGGGTGGGTGTTTTTGTAGAGATGGAGTCCACCTTACACAAGAAGGTGGGATGAAACTCTCCAGGAGATGCATCTGGTGGATCAGGGCTACTCAAATTGGAATGGAAGGTGGAACAGGATGAATGAAAATCTCTCTGAGCAAAAATAAAGAATATCTTGAATTGTCCAATAGTGTTGTGAGGTTTGGATATATAAATATGCGTGGATGGAATGCAGGAAAGGTAGATGACCTTGTAGCGGAATTTGAGAATGGAAAATTGGATTGTGTTGGTTTAGTAGAGATCCAAATGTGTGATAGTCAGTTCAATATATAAGGAGAAAAATTATATGATAGGAAAAGGGTGTGTTAGTTAGCAAAAAAAAGAGATGGTGGAGTTGGTCGAATTATAAAGAGTGCTCTAAATTGGAAATTAGAAGAAATTCCTGATGGAAATGAACCTGAGAGTGAATATTTGTTAGCAATCAAGTGTGAGAGAATACATGCCAGAGAATGTGTTGTGGTTGTATGTTATATGACAACTGATGGGATTTTAGCTCATAAGGAGAATGTAAAAAGTATGCAATATTGACAGAGATTGTACAAGAACACTGCAGGTGCACTATGATTGTGATGGATGACATGAATGGCCATGTTGGTATACTTGGCAAGCCTGTGAATGCAAATAGACAAAAATTGATTGATTTCTGTGATCAGAATGAACTTAAAAATTTGAATGTTACAATAGGAAATGGTTGGTATACATGACAAAACAGGAAGTGGAAAACTGCAATTGACTATATGATGGTGAATAGTAAAGCAAGAGTGTGGGTCAAAGAAATGCTTGTAGATGAAGATGATTTTGATATTGATAGTGACCTTAAAATGCTTGTGCTTGAAAATAATTGGGTGGAAAGGAGTCAATGCAGAAGGTCAGCAGTGTGAGAGAAAATTGGCAGATAAAAGTAGCAAACAGAGAAGAATTTAGGAATTAATTGAGCAGATATAACTGTAACAGATGTGGAAATGTAAATGACATAAGTGATGAGATTGCAGGAACCTTGAATGATGTGGCAGAGCAAAAGATTGGTAGAATAAAATGCAGGAAAAGTACAGGGAATGCCTTGTGATTTACAAATGAGATAAAGGAAGAGCAAGTGAGAAGAAAGACTTTAAATAAGAGACAATGCAATATGAGGAAAATGTACAAAAGAAACAGAATAACTGAGGATGATTGGCTGAGTGCATGGAATGAGTACAAGGACCAGCAGGAAAAAGTAAAGAAAATGATGAATGAGGCTAGAGTGAAAGAGAAGAGGTACCAAGTTGAAAATCTAAGAAAAAAGTTCAGATGGAATAAAAGATCGGTATAAGTATATTACATATACAAGGTACTGATAGAGGTAGCGAAGTTCAAGTTGACAAATTAGTAGTCAATGGTTGCAATATGCAAGATGGATGCAAGTGATGAAAGCAGTTAAAGACTAGTGGGAGGACATCGGTGGAATGAATGAGCAAATAACAGATGACAAACCCGTAAATTTTCTGATTAATAAACATGAGCTGCAAATGGAAAATGAAGTCACTTGTGAAGAGATTGTGAGTTTTTTTGAAGAAATTAAAGAATGGAAAGGCATGTGGCCCTGATAAAATTTCGTATACAATCTATAAATGCAGAGGAAAGAGTGTCGTTAATATGTTGAAGTGTTTATTTGACAAGATATGGAAGAGTGGAAGAGTACCAGAAGACTAAAACAAGTGTAATGTAGTTCTATTGCATAAGGATGGCATAAGAGCATGAAAGAATTCTAAAATTACAGACCAATTGCCCTGGCTGAGACTGTTTGCAAGTTTTTTTTGTGGTATTTTCAATGATAAAATGTAATATTTAGTTTAAGGACTAGGAGTCCTGGGAGAAGAACAGGAAGGGCTTCAGGCAAGATAGACGAGGTAAGGATAATCTGTTAGTGAGTGAAATAATTGAGCAAATGAGGAAGGATGATGATAAGATATGCTTAGCATTCCTGGATATTGAAAAGGCATATGACAGAGTGCATTGGGTTAGGCTGTTTGAAATTTTGTGAAAAGTTGGATTTAGTAGAAAGATAGTTAACATTATGCAAAGTGTGTATGGAAACACAAGCACTATCTACAGGTTTGGAATTTGTAAATTGGGCAAGTGTAGAGTGAGACAGGGCTGTACTCAGTCTCCCATGTTGTTTGGATTGTACGCAGAAGAATTAGCGGTTTGAATAAGAATGAGTGGCTTAGTAATGAAAGTTGGTAAGGAGAAACTGAGTTGTTTGTTATATGCTGATGTGGTTGTGGTTAGTGAATGTTGACAGGAACTACAAAGAATGCTTGACATTGTGAATGGGTATAGTACAGATTTCAAGATGATCTTTGGTGCTGATAAAAGTAAGGTTATGGTTATAATAGTGATGAAACTGATAGACAGATTGTGGAATATTCGAGAAATTAGAATAGGTAGAACTAAAGAATAAAAATATCTACGTTGTATGATAAGAAAAGATGGATGGATGGATGCACTAGAACTAAGGGTAAGAAAAGGGCAAAAGCAATGCAGTAGAGTAGACGGTTAAGTAGTGTGGCCAGATACAGAGCAAATAAGTATGAATGTGGAAGTTCGTTGCTGAACCTAGTGTCATGTGTGGTATGAGTGCTTTAGCCTGGAATGGGAGTGACTTTGAAATATTGGATGTGATGCAAAATAAAGTAGGACATCTAGCATTGGGTGCTCCAATATGGACAGTTACAGAAGCTATTAGAGGTTACCTAGCGTGGAGCTTACTTTCAGAAAGAATGATGAAAGCTGTGTTGAATTATAAGGTAAGAATTGAGAGAATGTAGAATAGCCGGTATGTAAAGCAAATATTTGAATGGAATCTGAGTGTAAGCTATTGGGAGAAAATATGTTGAGGGCATGCAAGGAAACTATGTATGCAAAACATTATTTGTGTTAGAATTGGGAGACCTGTGGATGACTGGCTTTTACTTGATGTTGGAGGTGAAGGACCAGAATGGGACTGCAAAAGGGAAAAGAGATTGAGAGGTGAACAGAAGAGGATAGATTGAATAAGTGGATGCTTTGCATGACGCAAAAGCCTACACTAATCTCGTTCATGCAAAAGGAAGTGCCAAAATGTTATGTTTCTATAATGGTAGTTTTGGAGCCAGCTCTCGTTTGCTGTGAGGTATGAGCCATTGAGTATGAATTGAAGTACATGGAGGTGGAATGAGAATAATAATAGATTATATCAGAAGTGTGATTGGGAAGTGGAGGAAACAATTGAGCATTTTGTGCTGGAATGTAGTAAGTATGAGCAGGAGAGAAAGTTTCAAGAATGTGGTGTTTGGGTAGTATGGAGAGAATGAGTGGTATACCAGATATGCTGAAGATGATTGTGGTATGCTCTGTATTGTTGGATTAGATCAGGAGTGTAATTTGAGTATAATTGAAGCTGTTCCAGTTCAACACGTGTTAAAATACGAAGATAATCACTTATCATCGATAAGTGATTATCTTGGTAAGTGATTATCTTGATGATAAGTGATTATCTTCGTATTTTAACACGTGTTGAACTGGAACAGTTTCGCAAGGTCGAAAAATTGGAAAAAAAATTATAATTGAAGCTATGAAGGATTTCATTGTACGTGCCTGGAGTAAAAGACAGTGTCTGCAATGAGCCAGTCATGTAGAGTGGGCTGGTATGACCCACAATGCTTGTGAGTGGTTTTTTGATGTACTGGTTATCGAAGTGCTGGTATCAAATGGCAGCTTGTGACAAGGGTTGGTGGATCTTGAGTAGTTTATTGGACAAATCTGGTACTCAGGCGCTGAACTCATCTGTTTGAATATTGTGAGTATTGCAGAGGGAATTGTAGACCGTTACAAAGGCCCTATACCATCAGTCCTCAACACCGAGTTCAAATTCGAAGATGGGAGCTGGAGGATGTATTGGAAGTGTGAAATATTAACAAGGGTTATACAAATTGAGCAGGAGAGAGATTTTCATGAATGTGGTATTTGAGCAATGTTGAGAGAAAAGTAGTGTACCAAATGTGCTGAAGATATTGTGTTATGAGCTATCTTGCTGCAGTGGATCTGGAGTGTAATTTGAGTATTATTGATACTATGAAAATTTTCCTTGTATATGCCTGGAATAAGAGAGTGACGGGAATGAGTTAGTAATGTAGGTAGAATGGGTTGTTGTGATGCACCATACCTAAGAGTGCAAACGATGTACTGGCTATCCCAGTGCTGCCATCCAATGGCAGTTTATGACAATGATTGGTGGATCCTGAGTAGTTTATTGGACAAGTTTGGTACACAGCGCTGAATTCTTGCATGAATATTGTGAGTAATATCAAAGGAATTGAAGGCCATTACCAAGGCCCCAACATTGTTGGCCCTCACATTCAAGTTCAAAAAAGACAAATGGCATGGTGTGCATGATACGCTCATAAGAACAGCAAAAGAAAGTAAAATAAGTGAAACGTGGGGCTAGAGTAAAGATGAACAATACTGATGTGAGAAAGTGAGGAAAAAGAGTCCAGGTGAAGTGATAGATTAATAGAAGTTCTTTCAAGGAGATAATGTAGGTAGGGATGGATATCTAAATTCATGGATTACTAGGCAATGAATGCAAAGTGAGTGATGGATTGAAGTACTGCAATTAGTTGAATTGTATTACATAAACAATGTTCAATTGAATATTCAGATATATGAAAATAGATGAGAAGCTAGTAAATTTTCATGTTGATGATTTTGAGCATAGATGAAAAATAAAATAGACCGTGAAAAATTAGAAAGTGCTCACAAAGAGTAAAAGAAGAAGGCAGCATGTCTTGATATAATTCCTTACAATTTTGTAAATATTGTGGTGCAAGAGTGTTAGGCATGTTGAAGTGTTTCAAATGAGGTATGGAATAAAAGCATTTCAGTGTAATGAAACTTATGTTATAACATGCTGTTGTATCAATGTAGGCTTAAGAATGTTTTAGAGTTGAAGAAGTATTCAACTTTTTCTGTAGTTGACATAGTGGTTATAATTTTTTGTGGCACAGTAAATGAAAAAACTAAATATGTAGTTAAAAAGCAGAGTAATAGATTAAAAACAGAAGGGATGTAAGAAGGACAGAGATTATGAATTTAGTTGAATATTATGCATGAAATTATTGGAAAAGTCAGAAATTAAGGTGGAGGGGGCTTTTTTGGATATTTGGAAAGCTGACGATAAAGTGTATTCCATTTTATGCTTGTGCACACTGAGAAATGTTGGTCCAAGTGAATAGATTGTATGAAAATCCTAGTGTGATCTACTGTACTGGTGGTGAAATTTAAAAAGGATTGAGAAAGAATTGACATTAGGGGCTTTAACATAGCTGTAGAAGCTATTAAAAGTGATCCATAATTCAATCTATTTTCTGAAGAAATTATGAAGCCTGTCTTTAATAATGAGATTAAAATAGAGCAAATGAAAAATAATAGTTGGTTGAAATAGATATTTTGTGAAAATATTGTAAAAATATCTGAAGACTGAGTGTTCAAAATACCTTTTGCATTCAATTTAACTATTAGATGAATGGTATCGCTGTATAATGGAGGTAAACCTGAATCAGATAGAAAAAGTTTAGAAGAAGGATAGTTATAGACTCGAAAGAAAGTATCAATTAAGGGGTCATACCATGAATTTCACCAAATTTACCAAATTTTATAAATTGCCCTTTTCACATTTCTATTGCAACTAGGTTATTGAAAATGAATACAGATATGTAAAATCAAATTCTGAACACATTTTCTTCTATAAAATTTTTGATTTTTGGCATCGAAAAAAGTTATTGTGCAAATAGGAGAAAAATATATATACTTGCACAAAACTTTTCACACTCTACAATTTTTACGTTGAAGCGTGATTTTGGTCTCATTTCATGCAGGACTGTAGGAACCTTTGTAGTGAAGGATTTTTGGAATTTCAAAATAGAAAAGAAGTTATTGTTACACATGTCCAACATGTATAAAAAAATCCAAAAAATGTCAGTTTTTCCTAATGAAAAGTTAATTTGTAATTCAATTAGAATTCCGCTTCGCTATGCTGTTTCCACCGTTGAACCACATCGAATGAACCAAAATCATGCCTCTATGTTGAAAATTGTAAAAGGGGTTTGGTTTTGCGCAAATTCAAATCTATATACATGTTCACACAATAACTTTTTCTATTGCAAAAATCAAACATTTTCATAGAAGCAAATGTGTTCAAAAATTCAATTTTACATATCTGTATTCATTTTTGTTCACCTAGTTGCAATAGAATGTTGCAATCTGAAATTAGAAAAAGTAATCTAGGATTTTTCTGGGGAAGAAATTTTTCAGACATATGTAACAATAAATTTTTTGAACATATATAACAATAAATTTTTCGAACATATATAACAATAAATTTTTCGAACATTTATAACAATAAATTTTTTCTAATTCAAAAATAAAAAAATTTCCTTTGTTACAAGGTTCCTACAGCAATTCCGCATCGAATCAGACCAAAACTCACTTCTGCGTAAAAATTGTAGTGTCAAAAGTTTTGCGGAAGTATACTTATTTTTTTCATGTTCACGCAATAAATTTTTTTGCAAAAATCAAAAAAATTTTATAGAAGCAAATGTGTCTGGAATTGAATTTCACACATCTGTATGCATTTTCGTTTCCCTAGGTGTAATAGCAATGTGTATAGTGAAATTTGAAAAATTAGGTAAAGGCATGGGTAGTAGGTCCCCTTAAAGGACAGTGACCTCCATAGGAATCCAGGACTTTGAGACTACAGTCGTACCTTGGTACTCGACCATAATCCGTTCTGAGGTGGTGGTCAAGCACCGATTTGTTTGAACACCAAAACCTAGAAACCTAAGGGCTAGAGCAACACGAAAATGTTTTAATCTGGTACAAAATACTCAAACTGCGTACGTCTTACTCCGCTGGCGGTCTGAGTCAAACTGATGCTTACCCGCTGGCAGAGAAGGGCCAAGGAGCGCGTTCGGGTCTCCTCGGCAAGTCAAATATCGAAAATCTGTTCGAGGTCCGATGCATTTTCTACTCGAATTTTTTGGTCAAGCACCAATTTGGTCGAGTATTGAGGCGGTCGAGTACCGAGGTACGACTGTGTTTGAGAAACAGGGATTATTGCTGCTACAGGAAGTGTAAGAGGTCAGGTACATCCTGTGAAGAAATGAGACTCGTACAATCGCTCATTCGCCCGCTAAGGGGGTTTGAAGAATGGGGCGGAGGGGAGGATAAGTGGTATTTTATCAAGTTACACCTCCTCCTTGGCCCTTTCTTCTCTGTGCGACATTGCTATGCCATTTCCTATGTCTCTGTATTACTCTATAATGATTTCCGAGGTCTAACCTGAACCAAAATTTTTTGAAAATTTTTAATTAAAATTGTTTGTTTCTTTGTTTTGCTTATAATGTAAACAATGGACTTTGGGGTTTTAAAATGCATCTCCTGCAGTTTTCAAGCTACAGTGACGATTTTGGTATCATTGGATGCGGAAAGCCAAGGGCTTTCCAAGAAGTCCTAATTGACTTCATAATTAATTTTGTTTAAAAGTTATGACGTCATAAATCCACATTTTTTGAAACAATAATTTGCTCTCGTTTTTTTTATTTTTTCATTAAAACTGGAAAATTGGGGAACAGCATAGAACTTTCTGGAATGTCCACGTCTTTCTGCGTCCAATGATACCAAAATCATGACTTGCACTCAAAAACTGTCGGAGGAGATGCATTTTGAAAACCCCCCTAAAATCTTGTTTTCTATGAATATTTGGTTTTCTATGGGGAAAAATGGCATTTTTTCACAAAAGACAAATGATTCTCAATTGCACTTCCCATCAATATATCAAGTTTCATTGCTCTAGGTTCAATAATAGAAAAAGGTTCGTTTGGGGGACGCTGCCCTTAATCAAATGAAAACTTGGTACCAAAGAAAAATCTGTATAAACTATATATGCTAAGAAATATTTTCTGAATGCAACTTTTATGATGGAAGTTTTGAAAATCAACTCCTGTTTGTAGCAAAGTTTAGGGCTTTAAGTTTACATAGGCACATAGATGTGGTGTGATCCACCAGTCCCTATCCTGTTTTGGGAATAGGTGGTGCAATCCTTCTGTTCTCTCAATTTATGCTTTTCATTTAGTGCGGAGGAAAGTGAATTGTGTAAAATATTAAATTATTGCCTAATTTATCATCATTGATTTATGGATTGGTTAGTTATTCGTTAGCAGCATTATCTAGCTAGGTTACAAAAAAATTAGCATTTTGCATTTAGAGTTGTTAGGTTTGTTAATGATTTGTAGGATGGTTATTCTCTATCACAACCAGGGCTGAAGAGTCAGTGGAGAGGATTCTTTGTTATAGATTTTATGGAGCTGTTAGAGTTAGGAAAAAGTGACTGACACCATTGTTAAATAAAGAAAAAAATTCAAGAGAACAGTAAAGATGCTATAGCTCAACTATTATGATATTATAAAGCAATACTTATTT
>JACJUY010006959.1:20980-34369 GCA_014220935.1 Platorchestia sp. MABIK
CCCCCCCCCCATTCTTCAAACCCACGTAGCGGGCAAACGAACGAACTTCATTTTTTCACAGGATGTACCTGACCTCTTACTCTTCCTGTAGCAGCAAAAATCCCTATTTCTGCGGAGGTCTCAAACGCAGGATTCGTAAGGGGGACGCTTTCCTTAATGTTAAATTTTATTCTGTAATTTGGTCATGTTCTACACATTTTGATTTATTTTCTTTTATATTGAGTTGTATTTTGCTTTGTTTTTCATGTTGATTATAGTGGCATTATTGGCACTTATCCATTTATGAGATTTCACACATGAGATTTAAAACCCTCATGTGGTAGAGATCAATGATCTGTTATAGGAGGTTTTGACTGCAACACCATGCATGAATATCATTATTGACAAGCTGAGTCCTGCAGTGATGCTGTTATGGGGATGCCATCTGAGCCATTCTCTGTCCTGCAAGGGAGTGGTGCAATTCCACTAGTCCCTGAGCTACCTGCCTCTTCTGCCCTCATTGGATGAGCAGTGCATTCTTATTTTTTTTGTCTGTTATCTGCACAATACTCTTACAGTTATGATCTTGTAGTTCACTCCTTGTTTTAATTGTTCTTCTAGGTTATTCATATTTCAACTAAATTTTTCAGCACCTGAGCATATGTTTGAGCTAAGCTTCCAGTTGTGTGCGATTAGTTGATAGGTGCCAACCAAATACCACCTAGAGAAATGCTCAGTTAAGAATGAAAATGGTTGAAAATTATTTCATTGAGGAATGAAAAGATGAAAGTTGAGTTCCAATGTTTTGAAATGCTCTTTTGTAATTGTGAACTAATACTGTGTATGCTTATAAGTATTAGTAAGTTTGTTATATTGTGTAGTTTGCATAGTCAGATTCTCATCCCAGTAAAGGGAAGGGTCCTCCCAGAAATTGGGAAATTTGTAGAATATTGATTTTAACTGCCATAGGAAGTGTAAAAGGTCAAGTAAATCCTGTGAAAAAGTGCAGTTTGTGTGTTTGCTCGTTCTCCCGCTACAGGGGTTTGAAACATAGGGGGAGTATAGAAGTGGTATAGAGGTGGTATTTCATCGTGATACATCCCACCTCAGCTGTTCCTTCACTGCGTGACGCTGCTATGTCTCTTTATTACTGTATAATGATTTCAAGGGTTCTAGCTGACCTCACAAACAATTAAGAAAAATTGAGATTGTTCATGTTTCTTTGTTTTGCCTTTTTTGGGAGGTTTGGATTGTGGGGTTTCAAAATGCATCTCCTCCTACAGTTTTCAAGTTAAAGGGATGATTTTGGTGTCATTGGATGTGGAATGACTTGGGCATTAATAATCGTTGAATGTTGATTCAAAATTTAATTTTGATCAAAAGTTGTGATGTCACAAGTATGAAATTTTATGAAACAATAAGTATGCTTTGGAAATTTTTTATTTCAAAGTAGAAGTTTAGAAAATGCCATTCAGCTATTTGTAAACCCCAAGTCTTTTCACATCCAATGACATCAAAATCATCACTGTAGCTTGAAAACTGTAGGACGAGATGCATTTTGAAATACCTCCCAAATTTCGTTTTCTATAAATGTCGTTTTCTGTAAAAAACTTGTAGCTTTTACATGATCACCAAAAATTTTCTTTTAGCATTTTCTATCTGAATACAAAATTTCATTGCTTTTGGTTCAATAACAAAAAAATTTTTCCAAGAGGACCCTTTCCTTAATTTACAATAAATGGAATTTATACTATTCATCTTCTGAAAGTTCCATTAATCCACAAAGAGAAAATAAGTAACTGGAGGAATTGCATGGGTGTAGGGAGGAGGAGGGCATCATCACTTGATTTTGAATAAGTGAAATTTTCAACCAGGACACCTACCAGAGGTTTTCATCCCTTAAGGGAAGCGTACCCCCAGAATATCAAGTTTTTACAGACATTGATTTTAGCCACTATATGAAGGATAAGATATCAGGTAAATCCTGTAAGAATATCAGGTTCGTACGTTCACTCGTTCGCCTGCTACGTAGGTTTGAAGCATAAGGGGAGGGGAGGGGGAAGTGATATTTTATCATGTTATACCTCCCCCTTGGCACTTTCTTCATGGCGTGATGTTGCTATGTCATCTTCTATGTCCTTTTATTACTGAAAAATAATTTCAAGGGTCCTAGCTGATCCAACTTATAATAATGAAGAAAAATTGAGATTGCTTGTTTCTTTGTTTACCTTATTTGGGAGGATCGGAATGTGGGATTCCAAAGGCATCTCCTCCTACATTTTTTTAGCTACAGTGATGATTTTAGTATCATTGGATGTGGAAAGACGTGGGCATTCTAAAAACTAATGGAAATTCAAAATTGATTTTTGATTAAAAGTTGTAACATCATAAGGTACAAAATTTTACGAAAGAAGACATGCCTAGGAATTTTTTATGTTTTTTCATTTCAAACTATGAGTTCAGAAAATTTCATTTGAGTTTTTGGAATGCCCACGTCTTTCTGCATCCAATGATATTAAAATCATCACTGTAGCTTAAAATCTGTAAGAGGAGATGCATTTTGAAACCCCCCCTTCCCAAAATCTTGTTTTCTTTATAGAAAATTGCAATTTTTCATAGAAGACAAATGATTCCAAATTGCATTTCCTGTCAGTATATCAAATTTCATTGCTCTAAGTTCAATATTATAGAAAGTCATCCTAAAGTTGGATGCTTTCCTTAAAATTTGATGAAAAACATACCACAATACCCTCATGTTTGCTGCTACAGGCAATTATCCTGATTGACACCCTTGAGTACCTAATTTCCCCGCAGGAGTTTGGTTCACAAGGAAGAAACCTGGTAAAACCATCCTTGTCTGTGTGGGTGTGTTAGAGGGAACTGAAAATGGTTGTAAATGCCCCAACTGCTGCAGGCCTTCATTTAGAGTTCAAGTTTGTGTTTTGTAAAGGTGTAAGAGGACAAGGCACTGGCATTTGTCCATCATTACACGTACATGTTCTGGGCCGCACAGTGTGAGAGTAATGAAACTTGCTTTGGAAATGTTGGTTTATTGTGGAACAGGTAATTGGACATTCAAAAACAAGTGACAGGGCTTGTAAACAGTGAAGATAAACCAGAAGAGACTTTAAATTAAGCTCTGGAAACAGAAATAACAAAAAATAGAAATACAGAAAAAGAAAAGAATCTATACCAGTTCATTTTGATTCCTCAATAATGGAAGATGCAAAATAATTTAAATTATGCTGAGAATGAATTCATGCTTAACAAATTAAACGCATTGGCTAAAAATGAAACAAAGCAACTGAAAAAATGGACTCTGACGTAAATATGTATGAAATGAAATAAACCAAATCATCATTCAGCAGAAAATTCAAAGGAGTAACTTGGGATAAATTTTATTACAAAAATAATCCTAATATCTAGGAAAACTGAAGAACCTAATCATTTAACAGAAAACAATATTCCAAAAGAAAACATGCTCAATGTAAAACAAATTTTAGCTTAGAGAAACACAAAATAATTGCAAGCAAAGCAAACTGACAATGAAGCAACACTCACCAGTTCAACACTTAGTTTTATCATGGGAAAGAAAAGCTCTACCAAAAATACTAATACCCTAGTTTTACTGTGAATTTATGTGACTGAAAGTGAATGAAAGCAGTACATTAAGAAATTTTTCAAACATAAAAACACAGCCAAATCAAAAACACCTGAAATATGCATATATATCCTTATTATTCTTCTACTTAACAATAAAAATTGATTGATAAGAGAGGAACAAACAATCTCATTAGACTGATGCAAGTAGGATCCCATTTGTAACAGCAATCTTTAGCAAATAAAAAAGATAGGAATATAACACTTGTTTTTGGATATAACAGACATTCAAGATTGGGGGCCACATCTGCAGCCTTACACAATAATGTAGTTTACAGTGTCCATTCAAGTATGGTTCTTGCCATTGCTCATTGATGTAATATAGCTATGTTATTTTTATCTACAGATATGAATGGGGGTTTTTGCAAATCTGAATTATAAATAAATGGGGAAGGAAGCCATCTTTTATGAGATCGACAAATGAAAGCAAGTCCATGAATAAAAATATTTGAACGTTTCACCCTCCTAGGTCATTATCAACCTGGAAATGATTGAGGGAGTACCAGTCAAATGTAAATCAGAACAACTGATCATGGGACAAGAAAGCAAAGACAAAAAAAACTTGCTGATGAAAATTTTTCATATTTGGTATTAATATTACATTAGTTGTAATGGAAAAGCTTCAAATCCTTTTAATTTTGGCCTTTCAATCCTTCTAATTGACAGATTTTTTGTGATTGAAAGTTTTTATTGAGTTGACACATAGATTTGTAATGATTTCACAGTTTACAGAACTGTAGGTGTAAAACTTTGAATATTTTTAAACCAAACATGTTCAGAGTTTTCCATTTATTGCACATAAGAATGCAAACCTTGGCTGTTTGCTTTCAAAGTCAGTAAATTTGTGTTTTTTTTGTGGATTCTTCATCTGCTTTTAATGCTGAATTATTGATCTTCTGTTTTGCTATGAATTTCAATGTGTTTGATGGGAGGGTCATTACTATCTTAATGTTTTTATGAGTATATGCTAGGAAATCTACTTGCTCATGATGTTCAGGGAAGACTTGAGATTGTAATCCTTGATTGCACTCTGATTTAAAGGACTGAGCCACTGGTGCTCCATGAAATGTAGCTCATAATGTGGTTTTGAAGCACATTCCTATTTCATGTTGAACAGTGATTTCATCATAACTATAACCTTCAATGCTGATGCTTAGTAGCACTTTGTGCAGTGTAGCCTGGTCTTCAAGCATGAAGCGTGTGAAGGTTGTGGTGCACAAGCTGACAGACGCTGAAGTGGAGAGGCTGTGTTGCAGCCATGACTCCATCAAGCAGGAAGCTGCTGCAGAAGACATGGTGCATGGTGGGTCTTGTTTTTCTGGTCTGCTTGTGAGGTAGGGGTTCCTTGGTTTAGTGCATATTCTCTGTGAGATTTGTTGAAGTTCTTTTTAGAAAACCCACTCATCCATTGATAAGATGTCCAAGAGGAAACCCATCGTAGAATTACTTTTTAGGTTGTAAGAATACAGTCAATTTGCTCTGAAAATGTTTTTCTTCAGTGCATCTTGGGACAAACTGCTCTTTAGGCACATACAGGGTGCTGATGGTATATGCCTTCTTTGGGCAGACGATCTCAGTTGTAATACTAACACCTCACAAAAAATCAGCAAATATTGCATACAGGAGTCTGTTGCAGTTCAGAAATGTACTAATGTTGCTTGTATACCCATTCTACACCTCTCTAGCTCTAACATGAGACCAGCATGCACCCCAAATCATCCATATGTGACTTCTTTTTTGTTTTTTATTCTCATGATGTTGCCAACAGTGTTACCAAAGACAGTAAAGTTATGCTCTTCTGTGCTGGTTTTTGAACCCAAGATTTTTAGGTATCTGTACCTATCGTCTTTACTTGGCAGAAATGAATCAAACACCTTGAATTAATGATTAAATGAAGGGCTCGGCAGTGAGAAACTTTTTTAGATATGCTTGATGTATTTAATCTCCAAAATTATTATTACCTATTTCTTTGGTCAATAGCAGCATTTGATGATAGATCTAAAAATGAATTCAGTTCATATGACTTAAGTTGGGAGTTCAGATGTTTGCTTTTTCATCTATTGGTATTGTATCAATAATGGAATACATATTTTCAAGCTCCCGAATATTTTTTGTCAATTTTTTTTTTTGCAGTTGCCATTCCAAAAAATGAAACTTCTCCAATAATCCAGATGGTCAAAAATGAAGTGCCTGACGATGAGCTGGAGGACATCACAGTGAAGGAGGAGCCCATGGACTGGCATCAGGAACCTCAGGTGCGTCAGTTTGTTGCCTGCTCTTCTCTGGAACGCTTTAGTTCAAATTCGATTTATGAACTCATTGTTGTCATTCAAACTTTGAAACTTGAACATTGCCCTCCTGTATTTCCATCTTCTCTTTCTGTCCAGTTCTGTTTATTTCATTGTTGCTACTAAGATCCTTTATTGTCTCATATCTGTTTATGATTGAAATTAAGAAAATCCTGAAGGGAATTTAGTTTCATTTTATATGCCTGCTGAAAAATTGAATAGTGTGGGGAAGATTTAAGTTTCATCAGATGTTGCTGGTCGTTTTAAACTATGAACATTGTTTTAAACAAAGCTCTCATGTGCATGCTGTATTATTTTATATTGTTCATGGCAAACAGCCTTCATCCTGGATTTCTGATACAGAAGAATTATTTCATTTAAAATACTTATTTCTTGACATTCTATGACATAGCCAGGAGATTCTGAAAAGATTATGTATGAGATGATACTTTCTTTACCTAATTCTCCTCAGGGGATGACACTATCGCATCTATGGTAATTAGCATCCCCGGGGGAAAATGTGAAGCTCCAAACTGAAGTTTATACACGTTTTGGTCCTTCGTTTTTTTTGTAAATGGATTTGTTTACTTTCAGGGAATGTTATTTTTTCAACTTTCAGTGTTAGTAAATCTGCATTCAATTTTATTGTTTTGGTGTGTTGAGCCCGTGGATACCTTTTGTGGATGAATGTCCAGTCCCCCTTGATTATATGCAAAATGTTTTTTTCTCCTTGCACTCATCCGGGGCAGTTGTGGTTAGCAATGCGTGAATTGACTTAAAATCTAATTTCTTGCATGGTAAATTTGGGAAGCATTCATTTGTCATTTCACACCAAGGATGTTGGATATGGGGAGCCGGCATTATTGCTTTGAAGTGAAGCCAATTTGCCGCAGCTGGAGGCGGACTGCCCCAGAAACGGAGGTGTTGCTCATTTAGCCACCAGCAGTGAGAGAAGTAGGACGCTGCTCATCCATGCAGCGTTGAAGGACTACTTTTGCATTATGCCGCTCTCACGCATTATCCACAAGTGCAGTAGTACATCCAAAAAAGATTCAGACATAAGTTTTCACTTGTAAGGGCAGAAATTTTATGAATTACGAACTTCGACATGAATACATTTAGCTAATACGGTAAAATTAAAGCACATAAATTACTTTAAAAAAATGAATTTCAAACTTGCTGCTCAACTTTTAAGTGATTCCATTTCAGATTGAGTGAAATTTTTTCTAAATAATAATATTGACGGTTTTAGCGGTAGTGAAGCTTTAATAAAATTTATTAGTAACTTTGTTATATTAAATTCCCAAACAATTTGTCATCTGGATATGAGAAACCTATTAACTCAAATAATACCAGCAATGTATCTTCTACCCTTGATGAAGACACTTCCAGGATACAATCACTTTGCTGCCCAACATCTGGCAAACTAGTGTGCAAGTCTGGCTGGAAAACAGGATTTATAGAATTCTTAATTTGTATTACGGGGGTCAACCCAGGCCCCTGTCGGTCCGATGAGCAATTTTGTTGTTGTTGAAAAAGGACCCTTAGGTGGTGGACTATTCGGTCCTAAAATTTTATGGCGCTACAAACACTAGATCCCCCTCCCTGGGAGGTGTAAGCGGACCAAAAATCCTGAACTTTCGACCCGATATGAAAATAAAATAAAATGGAGAATGAACAATTTGAAAGCGTTACTTTGTTTACAATGACCAATACAATACTTTGTTTAGAATCAGACTACAAATATAAATAAAAGTTTGTAATTTTCATAAAAAAGGAATTTTTTTTTTCTAGTTAATTACAATTCAGTTTGAATAAAAAGTTATTTATAGAGATTATAGAAATAAAAATGAAAACAGCATTTAATTACATTAATTGTCCATTATATTACAGTTCAGATAAAAATTTATTTATGCCTTATTACTAACAACCCTTGTTTTCAACATTCAAAATAACAGAAGTCACTGAGTTTTTATGCTAGAAAAAAAAAAGATAATTTTAGAATCCTTGGAACATTTCTAACAAAGTTATGGTCCCTTGTTTTCCAATTGTACGTATAATTTTTTTTAGCATAGCTCAAAATCCAAAATTTGTGTATATTTAGTTAGTGATCATATATCGCATGTAAAAAATGAAAAGTTTCAAACGGTAAATTTGAGACCGTAACTTTGTTTGCAATGCTTTAAGAATTCTAAAACTCTCTTTGGTTTTGTTCTAGCATAAAAACTCAATGACTTCTATTCTTCTGAAAAAATCCATTAAAATGTACCCAAAAAACAAATGTTTCGTATTTTTCAAAAAATAAGGCCTAAATCGAAAAAGTTCTCCCAGTAAACTATGTTTTTTTTCCAACAAATACATATACTGGGCAAATTTCAAACGAATCGGATCACAATTTAAAATCGCTTGGGTTGACCCCCTTAAAAGCATTAAAAACCTATTTTATAAATTTAAGACTGGCCATGAGTTTTTACTTATATATAAGATCAGTCATTATCATTTAGAAAAATTTTTCGGAGAAATTGGAAGCAGAAGTGGTTGCTATAACAACCCAACAGCAAAACAATTTATTCCTGTAAATATCTATTTATTCACAACAAAATAAAAGATGTTCTTAATGGTTACTGCACATCTTTTGAAGATCTAACCATTTTGACAGCATCTAGTAAAAGCAACCCATCTTTATTTTTCTCATCTTGTGCTATAACAGAGTTTGACAATTTTTGTTCTAAGAAAAGACTAATGTCTGATGATGTTCAATGTAAAGATGCGTGCAAAGACGATACATGTATTAAGATTGTTCTAAATAGAAGACTGTTCTATTTTTTTCTAATTCAGTGTATTTTATATCTTTGTTCTTCAAATAAGGTGATACATAGTAAGAAAATTAAAAAATGTTCTTTGTTGCCAAGCATGTGTAATTTCTCTTCGTCAAAATACTGGTAATAAAAATTCCTTAAAGTTCATTGATCCTAAAGAGAAAATGCTATTGACCTATCCATCAAAGGATGTTATTGGCCATGTTTAATTGCTGAAAATGAATGTCAGCACGACCATGCTATGTGTATGAATCCTAATACTTTTAACTTGAAAAAAATGCTTAATTCTACACTTTGTATTTGTATTGAAAAGAAACACTTCACTTCACTTCACAACCATTCTTTTGAAGTTGATCCTCCTGATAATTATGTTTATTTGTTAACAAAATCTGTTAAATCTCAATATGTATATTACTTTCAGATGTCATCATTCTACTGAACTGTGCCATCGTTGGTGTTCCGTCGTGGTGATTACTTTCGGAGAGTCAAAGTCGGAGACGTTTTAGAGGTGTTTACTTTAAGGAGGTTCGAGATCGAAAGCGACATGACTCAGATGTCAGAGGTTTATAAAGCCTCCGAGGCGCTTGGGGTTGGAGGTGCGCACATTTTCTCCCCCACCCACCAAAATTTTGTTACTATTAATCACTACTAATCAACGTAGTTAAACATTTTGTCCCTCAGCCGGAAATTTCTAGAAAATTCTAATATTTTTAAAATTGAACGTATTTTCAATTAAAATAATTAAACAATTTTTCTATCGATAGTACACCTCGTTTTATTTTAGCAATAAACAAGGAATAAAAGAAAACGCACTAACGCAAGCATGAAGAGAGGCAGCAAAGCTGGTTAACAATAAAACTGCCTTCTTATTCAACAATATAAGCTAAAATACAAGTTACTACACTACTAACATCAAAATTAAAAATCGTAAGTATTTTTGGACAATGAAAAATAAGTAGAAAACCAGGTACACAATTATAAAAACATACTTCAATATAAAAGGAAAACTATTATTGATTCGCATTAAATCAATGGTTATTGAGAATTTTAACTAAGTATTTCGCATTTAAACATGGATCTTGTGATATAAATTAATAAACAAGTTCAAATATTAATACAATGAAAAGGGACTTTACAATACCGTAGAGCTGAAGTGTGCCTAAAGTTGGTATAGTTTTCCCTGCCTTGCACAGAAAACTGAGTGCAATTGCGGTCAATGCCACTTCCGTTTGTTTACGGTTGCTTTAATTAATTAGCTTGGGTGCCAAGCTGTCTGCCTACCTCTCCCAGCAATTGAAAGCTGGCAGCATTTTGAAAGTTTGGAAGCACGAGAACTACGCGGTACATTTTTTTGTCATATAAATGGAGTGAGCGCAAAAGTATATTTATAGACTGTAGAACTTGTAACAACTTGAAGGTATGGTTACTATGGTGTAGATTACGATTAGAGAAACATCGAGTAGGTGTCAAGTAAACATTGTGTATGTGAGGAAAAATATTTTTATAAAGCTTTCTTCAGCGGAGCTTCAATCTATGAGCTTCAATCTATGGGCTTCAATCTATGTAGCTATCTATGGTGTTCTTTAGTACTTTAAAGTGATTGAGAGACGTTTCTCAGCCACCAGGACCTGCAACTGAAACGAAAACAACACTAGATTAGCATGGCCATTAAAAAAAATTTTTACAATGTTACAAATACAAATGAAAATTACTAAACCTAAACAAATCAATGCAAAATGAAATCATCAATACAAATAAAATATGAATGTACTTTTGAAAGTTAGCAGTGAAATGCTAACTACTTCTGAATCAGATAGCTGAGAGTTAAGACAATTTTAAGTGAAAACTGATTGTCAATTAGTTAAGTTATCAACAGTGTACAACCAGGAAGTTTCTCATGGTATTCACNTAGTTGTTATTTTCTTTTTAGAGCAAGCACATGGTTCATGTTGCTTTTGTGAGTCTTGTCTCCAATTTTTATTTCGACCCAGTGGCCTTAGATTTTTTTAATCACACCTGGTCCTTTCCACGTAAGGTCTAGTTTGTCCAATTTCGAATGGTTCTTTAAAATAACTCTTGTCTCCTACATTAAAAATCTTGTCTTTACGTTTTAGATTACGATGCATAATTCTATCAGCAGTGTTGTTTATGATCAAATTCCTAACGTTCTCAATAATTCAAATTGCCTCCTTTGCACGAAAATTCACTAAATCTATTTCGTTATCGTAGCTGTAGGAAATGTCGAAAGTTTCCGCCTTAAAGTACGGACATGTTTCTCTACCAAATATGATGTAGCTGGGAGTATCTCCCAATGTGGTATTTAGAGAATTGTTTATTGCATTCTCTACTACTTCTAAATACTCATCCCACTCTGTGTGAGCAAGTGAATTAATGTACAACTTAAGCAAATTAGTGATCTTCTTGTTATTACGTTCGACAATTGCATTTGAATGAGGTCTAAAAGCTAGAACTTCTTTTTTCGCTATAGCGTGGATTTTGGCAAATTGTTTAACTGCCACTGATTTGAATTCTAACGCTTGGTCACTGAGCAACGATTTTGGGTAACCGAACGTTGCGAAACAGCTTCCTAAACATGATATGACTGTTTCAGTACGACGGTTTGTAGTCGCAAATAATTTACAGAAACGTGAAAATAAGTCGATTACAACTAGTATGTATTTATTTTCATTACCGGTAATTTTGAGGGGACCGACAAAGTCCATTGAAACTACTTCAAACGGTTCCTTCGCTATGGGAGCCGTCAAAATTTTGATAGGTACTGAAGGCACAGCTTTCAAAAGCTTGCAAACCTCACAATTTTTCATGAACTTATGTATTATGGTTTTCTCTAAGCTATTGAAATATTTTAACTTAAATTTGAATAGAGTGTGTAATGCATCTGTATGATACATTGAATGGATACCCAAAATAGCCTCATTCATTAAAGAAATTGGCACAACAGATGTTAATATGGTACTAGGTCTTGTATCTATCCGTCGTTGTTGATAGAGGATGTTATTGAGAACTAAATAACTCTAAGTCAGGTATGGAAGATATGCTTCTATGAAGTAATGCGTCTTTAACTTCAGTACAGAATGTGTCTTGGTTCTGCTCATGAATGAACTCTGTTAAAGTCCAGGAAATGTCTGTTTCTCTGGGCACGTATTCAATTAACCTAGGGGTCATTTCTTGGTCGCTAGCGTGAGATTGCTCTGAGTCAGTGGGTAAGTCTGGGGTGGATGATGTCTGTTTCTTTTTGTGAGATCTTGTCTGAGCTAAGCATACTTCAGATTCAGGCTGCAGCTGGTCACAGCTTTCTAATTTATCAATAGTTAATTGATCATTGTCTGTTGGTAGTCTGCTTAAAAAGTCAGCTATGACATTTGGTTTGCCTGGTAGATATTTAACGACAGGTTCATATGAATGTACGTTAATACACCATCTTGACATCGCTGTGTCCTCGGGTAATCTTTTCCCAAAAAGAGGAACAAGAGGGCGATGGTCCGTATACACAATTATTGGATATCCAATAATTATGTATTTAAATGCTTTAAGAGCCTGGGATATGGCGAAGAATTCTTTCTTGATTGTGCTGTATCTTTTTTGGCTTGAGTTTAGACTTTTACTAAAATAAACAATGGGACGCATTAATTTTACACCTGAATCCTCAGCTTGCATGAGTACTGATCCTATGGCTGAATTTGAAGCGTCTGTAAAAATATGAAAAGGCTTCGTGTAGTCGGGGGGTGTCTTGAAACAGGGTCAGAAAACAAAATAGATTTAATTTGTTCAAAACTTTTCTGACAGTCATTACTCCAGTCAAACGTAGTGTTTTTCTTTAGCAATTTCTACAAGGGATTTGCAATTTCTGCAAACTGGCTAATAAAATTGCGGAAATAATTTGCTATGCCAAGGAATTGCTGCAACTCTTTGACATTTTTCGGCGCGCGACAATTTTGCAACTTTTCGGAATGTTTGGATTGTATACCATCGGCAGAGATAATATGTCCTAGGTATTCTATTTTATTTTTTAGAAAATCACATTTTTCGAGTTTAATGGATAACTTGGCAAGTCTGAGCGTCGTAAGTACAGCTCGTATATCAGACAGGTGTTGTTTTACTGATTTAGAGTAGACCAATATGTCGTCCATGAACACGAAGCAAAGGCGACCTAGCATAGGTGCCAGTACAGATGATATGATTCTTTGAAAAACGCGTTGACTCGAATTAAGACCAAATGGAGTCCTGCGGAAATGATATTTTTGATAGCCTATGCTGAAGGCTGTGTATTTTCGACTTTCCTGATCCAATTCGACTTGATGGAAAGCGGACCTAAGGTCCAGACTTGAAAATATGCTATTACCACCTAATGTGGCAAGAATTTCATCAATGCGGGGTATAGGATATGATTCGTTTACCACAATACTGTTGAGTGCGCGAAAATCAATTACAGGTCGAATCTCACCATTCTTTTTTTTTACTACTATAACATCAAAATTAAAGTCTGACATTGAGTTCTCAATAATGCCCTGGGATAGCATCTCTTGGTTGACCTTGGCCAACTCTTCCTGGTATTTATGAGGGATGCGGTATGGTGGTATATTTAAAACGGGTGCGTCTTGTTTAATCACAATTTTGTGTTT
>JACJUY010006960.1:8295-25191 GCA_014220935.1 Platorchestia sp. MABIK
AGCAAGGTACGAGCAGCAAGGTACGAGCAGCAAGGTGTGAGCAGCAAGGTACGAGCAGCAAGGTGTGAGCAGCAAGGTACGGGCAACAAGGTACGGGCAACAAGGTACGAGCAGCAAGGTAGGGCAACAAGGTACGAGCAGCAAACACTAGTGTGCGAGTCTGCGAGACCTCGTCTATCATCGTGAGAAGGACGGCACAGCACAGCAACGCTTGCTCCAGCGGCCGCATTTCCCCCGTTCTCTTGAAGACCATGATTCTTGTTGCTTAATGTGCGGCAGAGCTCCAAAATTCCAGACCGCTGGAGAAGGCTCTTCGAGGTAATGGGTCCAAATGTTGTGTTTTGTGTCTTGTTCTGCATGGTTTTAATTTAGCTTCACTTTGTTCTTTCTTTGTTTTTACGTCCCTGTTCTAGCATACCTTAAGAGAAATGCATCGGAGGTGCGACGTTGTGTGCTATATGTACATGCATTGTAAGTGGGTTCTTTGTCCCTGCAGTTAAATATAGCTTTACTGATTGTGTGATCCAATTTTTTAACATAACAAAGAATACATTTCAACGTATGAACGATGAAGCTGCTCATGTCACAACTTTTCAAGTGGGCAAGTGAGCGGCAAAAGAAGTATAGCACAGAGATCACAAAATGAGCACAGGAGAAATATAGAGATAGGATGACGACAAAGAGATCGATCACGTTTTTTTCCTTTTTTTAATGGGGAGTTAGAGGTAACAATGTACAACCGAAATGTACTTGACTAGCACGTATTTTATTCTTGGTTGGCCACATACACTAAAATGAGAAAGAATGGCCACATCCATATTCATTTCATTCATGGAGAGTCCCACGCCTAGGATCAAAACTGCCAGTTTGGTATACTTTCTGGCCGGATAGATCAAATTTAGGTTTTAATTGAAAATTTATTTATGCACCGCAATCAGCAACTCTCAACCCTACAGGATTGCCAGACCCTGAGGTCTTTCAAATTACCTGACCCTGAATACTTTCAAATTACCAGACCCTGAGTATTTTCAAATTACCAGACCCTGAGTATTTTCCAATTACCAGACCCTGAGTACTTTCAAATTACCAGACCCTGAGTATTTTCCAATTACCAGACCCTGAGTACTTTCAAATTAACAGACCCTGAATACTTTCAGATTACCAGACCCTGAGTACTTTCAAATTTCCAGACCCTGAGAACTTTCAAATTACCAGACCCTGAGTACTTTCAAATCACCAGACCCTGAATACTTTCAGATTACCAGACCCTGAGTACTTTCAAATTACCAGACCCTGAGTACTTTCAAATTACCAGACCCTGAATACTTTCAAATTATCTGACCCTGAGTATTTTCAAATTAACAGACCCTGAATACTTTTAGATTACCAGATCCTGAATACTTTCAGATTACCAGACACTGAATACTTTCAAATTACCATACCCTGAGTACTTTCAAACTACCAGACCCTGAGTACTTTCAAATTCCCAGACCTTGAATACTTTCAGATTACCAGACCCTGAATACTTTCAGATTACCAGACACTGAATACTTTCAAATTATCATACCCTCAGTACTTTCAAATTACCAAACCCTGAATACTTT
This sequence comes from Platorchestia sp. MABIK, assembly GCA_014220935.1. Taxonomy (NCBI): domain Eukaryota; kingdom Metazoa; phylum Arthropoda; class Malacostraca; order Amphipoda; family Talitridae; genus Platorchestia; species Platorchestia sp. MABIK. The sequence continues at coordinate 9,900 of JACJUY010006960.1, forward strand.
CAGATTACCAGACCCTGAATACTTTCAGATTACCAGACACTGAATACTTTCAAATTACCATACCCTGAGTACTTTCAAATTACCAGACCCTGAGTACTTTCAAAATACCAGACCCTGAGTGACAAAATTTAATTCAAAAACGGCCAAATTTGACCATTATGGCAGGAATTGGTGAGTATAGCAACTCTGCCGTGGATCGGGCTACACCAAGGAATACAGATATTTGGCGCAGTTCGGCGCAACAGCGGCGCAGCAGAAGCGCAGGTGGGCGCCGCTCCCCACCTCCCCACCTCGTCAGCAAGCTGCTACTCGTGAATTTCCCCAAGTCTCGCTCTGGGGAGCCGTGCACCTAATTTCGGGGGCTGTTGTTGCTATTGTTGTCTCCTGCTGATCCTATTGCTAGCCATCTTACTGGCCTTCATAACGTTGTTGCTCTTTGCTCTCTTTGATGCTCTTCATCTAGCTCTTAGTTTTGCTCCTGGTTATCGCCCAAGTCCTGTTCGTGGTTCTGTTAATTATGCTATTCAACGTAGGATCTGCTCTTGGTCTGGTTTTTGGCTCTGTTCTGGGTCCTGTTCTTTGTTTTTATTTTATTCTTGGTTTCTGGTCTGTTCTCGAGTATTGTTCTCGCTTGCATTTTTTCGTGCATTATTTTCTGGTTGAATGCCATTATCATTTAAAACTTTACCTAAAGTTAATGTCAAATTGTGTTTTTCTTTAAGGTATTTCCTGGTAGTTGGATGCACAGTGTGAGGACTCACGGTTACATTTTAAGTAATATTTTCTTCAACTTAGATATTGTGGAGAAGCGTTGTTTTTCTACAAGCACGTCACTGTTTCGTAGCAATTCTGTTTTTACATTTCCTATAAAAACAACCTTCAAGGAAAATTTGTTGAAGTAAATTCTCCTTCAGTGTAGCTTGAAGGGATGCTAACCTCGAGAGGTAAATAGGATTTCGGGTTCTCTCAAGTGACTCTCGCTAATACCGTGAGTGCTATTGAGCGCCCTTTGGAAGGTTAAGAATCTCCCATAGCAGCCATGACTTATTTACAATAGATTTAGCTCGACTTTCTGCAGTAATCGTGGGTTAATGGTAACTCAAAGTTGCGTGGGTCTCACTTCTTTTCACTTATTTTATATGTATGGAGAAGCGCCTCTTGACATTCATATTTGCTCCCTCGAACCCGAGACCAGTTATTTTTCGATTTTTCTTATCAAGTTTTTACTCAAATGTGGTTTTCATTTGTTGAAATGCTGTTTATCATCCGGACAAGTGTCTGCCCTGCCTAGTGGGGAAACTGAGATAATCATTAATGTTGGGACAGCTAGTCAATGCTGAAAAAAGACATTATTTGCCAAGAAGGCTCCGCTCGTACGATGCGGTACGAGTTACGAGCAGCGTCGTCTTTAATTCGCATCTTGGGCGCCTGCATGAAATACACGTGACTGCTTACGCGATCTTCATGAAGGTGGAGATCCACTTCCGTTACCTCATCAATGGTTATATATATATCGATATAACCATTGATCCACTTCCGTTACCTCATCAATGGTTATATCGATGTTATAGTGAGATTATTCGATACCTTAGAGCAGTGCTATTCACTAATTTTTCCTAGAGAGCCACTTCGGTTAAATGCATTGATTGAGAGAGCTGCAGCTACTGCAAGTTAGCGTATATTAATTAATTAATTTGTATAGTTTTCGAGAGTCTTGAATTGAGTCATGAGCAATTTTAAGGACAGTGTCCACGGGCGTGTGGGTTGCTTCGCGGGTCACTTTATTCCGTGGTATTTGGTTTCACTCCTGAGAAGTAGCCTCATGAGTATGGCGTGAATAATTTAAACAATGTTTTTACCGCAAGCGATACAGAAGTAGATTATTTCTTAAGTCTAATACAATGATAAAATTTCATCATAGCTACTTGAGGGCATGAATAAGTTCAGCGACTTCTAGGGCATCCTACCATCAACGCCATTCTAAGGTGAACAATAATGTTTAACCTAATTCACCTAACCTAGTTACGCATTAGACTGATCAATGGATTAGTTAACTCGATATGCGATGTTTCATTTTACAAAATAGTTTATCTGGGTTAGATGCAAACAGTATATTCTAGAAACGATTTAAGAACACACTGAATATCAACAACATTAACCACGGCAAATAACCCTATCAGGATAAGTCATGTAGGAGAAATGATTTGACTTGGTTATCTCACAGGACTAATATTCCGATAGGAAATGAGATTCAAGATTAATTTTGAATGCATTGTAAAAATAACTTTCACGGATCTCAGCAGGGATTGAGTTCCACGTTTTAATGTCAACGAAGAGGATGCTGTGCTGTGACCGAGCTTTTGAATAATAAGGAAGCATGAAGTTATTTCTATAACGGGTTAAATGCTCGTGTTGCCCGTGTCAACACTACACATTTAAACCGTGATAAAAGTAACTTCATGCTTCCTTATTAATTCAAAAGTGCGGTCACAGCACAGCATCCTCTTCGTGGGAACTGAAACTTGGAACTCACTCCCTGCGGAGATCCGTGAAAGTAATTCTTACAGAATATTTTAAAAAAATCTTGAATCTCATTTCCTATCGGAATATTAGTTGGATATACATGAAATTATATATGGCAAGTTTGTAGAGATCCGTAACTCTATGTACTTGTAAACTTTTAAATGAATCATTTGTGTGAGCATTATAGTCAAGTTATTTTTTATCGCTCTGATGGCTCTTTTTTGCAGAGGAAAAAGTATGTAGTTTTTAATTTTATCAGTTTAGTACCACGCTTCTATTCCGTATTGTAAGTATGTTGAAATGAGCGTTCGGTTTAGTATTTACAAAGCTTCTTCAGGTAGGAAATTTTTCACTTTATGGAGGGTTCCAACTGATTTGACAACTTAGTACTAATATGGGCGATTTGCTCTTTGAAGGTCAGATGCTATCTCTTATGATGCCCAGGAACTTACATGAGTTTGTTTCTTCTATATCACCTTCGCTAATTTTAATGCGTGGATGTGATATATTTTTCTTGTATGAGAATGTAATACATTTTGTTTGACGGATATTAAGGCTTATTTTATTAGCTTTAAGCCACAATGAAACCTTATGGAGTTCGTTATTTATTCTTTCCGAAATTAGAGCAGGATTTTGGTTTGGAAGAACCTTAGAAAGCGTGCTATCATCGGCAAAAAGTATGAATTTGAAAAAAGATGTAGACTTGATAATATCATTGATAAAGAAAAGAAATGGGAGAGGCCCAAGGATAGATCCTTGTGGGACTCCATGGCTGATTGTCTGCAGGTCCGATTTTGCACCGTCAATGACTACGTATTGTTTCCGATTTGTTAAGTATGATCTGAACCAATCATGAGCAACTCCTCGAATGCCATAACGGTGGAGTTTTGAGACTAAAATGCTATTGTCCACACAATCGAATGCTTTTCGAAAATCAAGAAAAACGGAGAATATAAGCTTATCTATATTAGAATACAAATATTGTAAATAATTTAGAATAGCGTGTGTTGTTGATTTTTTAGAGCAAAAACTAAATTGTTTATCATAGAGAAATGATTTCGGTTCGAAATAAGAGTACTCTTTTTTATATACAATTTCCTCGAATTTTTTGCTAATAATGGGTAGCACAGATATAGGTCTATAATTGTCATCTCAGGTTTTTCACCACCTTTAAAAATAGTGGTTCCTCTAGCAAATTTGAGGGAGTTTGGGAAAGCGCCTAGGAATAGAGATTGGTTAATAATATTGGATATGAGCGGGGCTATAATATCAGTAATAACTTTAAATACTTTAGTTGAAAACGTTTATATCAAGTAATGTTTGATATGAATAAAGGGAAGATGCTAGCTTAAGTATTCTAATCTGGTGTTTTTTGAGCGAAGTTTCTTAGAGTTAAACTTCTCTGAAGATTATCTAAATCTCGTTAGCGAAGAAATTCTAATGTTTTATACATGTCGAATGTTTTACAATTTTCATTCATTTTGTTAATAATAGAAAAGAATGGGTTAAAAGGAGAGACGAACTGAACTTTTCAGGGAACTCAGTGTGTTATAATTAACTCAAATTGGTCTTAAGCGGTGGAAACATGCGATAGAACAACTCTTCTTTATACTTTTTGTTAGATTGTTAGAATGAGAAAATATTTAAAGGAAATCAGGATACAAGATGCCGTTGAGATACTGACGAGCGATAAACAAAATTAGCATAAAAAACAAGACACAGTTAAGATATTGACGACAAAATTAGCATAAAAAAACAAGACACAGTTAAGATATTGACGACAAAATTAGCATAAAAAAACAAGACACAGTTAAGATATTGACGACAAAATTAGCATAAAAACAATGACGCACTTTCATGCCAGTCGGCTCCTCCGTCCGATTTGGAAGCTCGCTTCAGGAATTACTTGGATGAACTCGTGGCACAGTCAGGGTATCATCGGACACGGATCTTAGTACGAAATACCAGCTCCTCGATCTCTGATTAAAGCCAAGACTTGGAATGGGCATCGTTCGAAAGACGGCCGGAATTCAGACAAGGTTGTGGAGCACTCAAGTAATTGGCACTACAGAGTCTCTTCAGTAATCATGAATAAGCGAAGGTTAATCAGAGCGCTGAGCGTACATGAGACGGATCATTCAAAGCGTCTTGGAGGGAACTTCAGACTCGCCAACTGCCGCACAAAGCCACCACTGACCGAGGGTCTGTCCGTTCCGTGATGAGCTCCTGGAGAGGAGAGGCAGCGCGCGAGGAGGGAGAGGAAAGGAGGGTTTAAGAAAGTGACGCGGGCTTAGCAGTAATTAGGTACTTTATGAACGTGAAGCGGGTTTTGAAATTGCAGTAATGAGATATTTTCTGAACGTGACTCGGGTTTTGCAGTAATTAGATACTTTATGGACGTGAGGAAACGGAAATCAACCTACCCATGTTCGAGTGTCGATTAAAGCATTCATATTTTGCAGTCATTTGCGCACGTATTTTTGTTTAAGTATATTCATTTTTGGTTCTTCTCTCTCCACTATGTATTCAAATCACGACTAGATAGTATTTAATTGCACCGCACGGAGTAGATGCTGCATCTACGAAATACGAGTATGTAAAAAAGTCTCAGCTGTGTACTTGGGCAAATTTGTTTTTGTGTCTTCTAAAATATTACGTTCCAAGCCTAGTATCGCATAACGATATACAGGGTGGCGCATAAGTAACGCACCCTTATTTATTACCGCAATATACACTGGGTATCCGTAGACAGGATACGACATGTAAATAAACTTGAAGAGTTCCTCTATCGTTTGCAGTTAACCCTGTCGTTATACCTTTCATAGTTTATTTATTATTACTTTTTTAAAAGGGTGCGTTGCTTCTACGCCACCCTGTACAAGCAAGAGCTATTTACAGTTATGATGATCAACCTATGACAAGAATAAAAATTTCTGCTAATCAACTAAGCGTTCACTTGTGAATGAAAACAGTTCTATCGCTAGGGAACCCCTGACGAGACTTTGGAAAACAAGCATTTCATTTTGTTCCAACACGACTGCTGCTACTGTCAGAGCAATGCTACTGCTGCTTAAACAAAGTGCAGTCTCGCTGTGTGAGGGCGCAGTAACGCATGCATTGGCGGTCATGTACTGCAATAGGGATGCATTACACTTTCCCCACGCAGATATCGAAATCGATTATCCGTTTGCTATGCGCGCCATACCCGGCCGCTGGAGCGTAGCTTCGGAATCTCGTCGTTGGACCGACGCTTGAACATCTGCGTGTTGCACTTGCATCTGTAAGTAGGTATTGTAAGTTTTGTGTGCAGCATATTCTGCAATCTTGTAGCTTACATCACTGTAACTTCGTTTTTATTTTTTATACAGGGTGGCGCATAAGTAACGCATCCTTTTAAAAAATTAATAATAAGCAAACTATGAAAGGTAGAACGATGGGGTTAATTGCAAACGATAGAGGAACTCTTAAAGTTTATTTACATGTCGTATCCTGTCTACAGATACCCAGTGTCTAGTGCGGTAATTAATCTTTAAAATTTACCTTCAAAAATGTGAGTTGCTTATGCGCCACCCTGTAGTTCATCAATTTCATAGTTTATTTTACTGTATCTACCATGAAAAAATACTGATAGAGTGCAGTGCGCAAAAATTTGAAGATAGATTTATAGTTCTCATAATTTTCAATGTTCACGTTGTTATTCAATCCCAGCTTTTTTTTGACCAACGATCCCCTGAAGGACAGGCAATCGGTTTAGGAGGTTTGTACGGTTTGTCTATCCTTTACTAAAAGGACTGGCCTGTATCCCAGATACTTTCATCGCACAATTATCGTTGTTCATGGAATCAGAGAATGATGCGGTGTTAGGTTATTGCCTACCTAATTAAATCATTATTAACCTGCTCCACTGAACATTTTCTAGTCTCGCCATTTTTGACGGGACTTGTGCGCCAGTTTTATTATAAAGCAAGAAGTCATCATCAGCGCATGTGAAGGTTGCGGGAGTTGACATGGCGAGGTTGGACGTGCTTTTGGACGCCTATTTTGATGTTGAATGTGTTGCTGACGTGTATTTGTGTGATGGCAAATCGAACTATTTCATTCACTTAACGGGAACCTAATAGGTTAAAGATTCGCTTTTAATTTTAGCCCATAAAATAATCAGTTTTTTCAGGAGTTTGATCCCCCTAAAAAGGGAAAGACAGGCAATAGGTTTAGGTTAGTTAGGTTAGTCTATCCCATGCTATGGAAGCCAGCGCCCCCAGGGGGATACTGTTAGGTTACCTTAGCTATAGATAGGCCTTCGGGACTTTTGTCTATAATCACTTTGCTTCATCTCATTCTCATGCCTTCTTTGCTACTTCTTCTCTGTATTTTCTGCCTATCTTCCTTCCTAACTTGTTGCTGTGTCGGAACACACCTTGTGCATAGACTCCACGTTTTCCTTAGTTCACACCGAATGGTCCCTTCTCTTTCCTCTATGAATGCATCCTTTGCAACAGAAACGGAACCTTCAACTATTGAACTATACTAAAAATTCAAGATTTCATCACACCCTAACAATAGCGTTTCCGTGTAATCAATGACTGACCAAATGAAATACAGATATTTCCGCGCTCTCCCCGCGCACCACAGTTTTCAAGCATCTGTAGGTGGGATATTCAAGCATCGAATATCCAGCCCCAGGAACCGTGCATTGAATTTGTGAAGTTTCATAAGCCTAAGCGGCAGCCTACGAATACTTACATGAGGCGGCTGCGCCAGCAGCTTGCGGCAGTAGCTGCGGGCGAGGACTTGCAGCATATAACAAAGGACAATCTCGGTAATCTTTGTGTTGGGAGCACCGATCCATCGCCCCCAAAGCTGCAGGTCCGTCTGCCAATAGCGTAATCCCGGTAGTGATCTATCAGGTCCGCCCTTGTATCCCGGATACCCGCTCCCGAATTCTGGCAAATTTAGAGCTGCGATCGGACAATGGCAGCAAAAAGCTTGGGGTGACATGACACAAAATATTCTGCTGTCTTTTCCAATATAGAGCAACGTCCCTGTCTTCTTCGGTGAGCTATGGGCGCCTAATACCGACGTCGTGTCTTGGTCTGGGTCCCCCTGGACGTGGTCTAGTTCGCGTAAAGCTCTCTACCTCCTCACAAGCATGGGTCTCGTTCAGATGTTCATGCTATACGTGCATATTTTTAGTTTGAATAGGACAGACATAAGATACTTAGTCCAGCACCCACACGAAGAGACACTGAAGTGGTTTGACCTTGGGGGATATTTTTGGGATTACGATTTTGGGCGTGATGTAGGATTCCTGAGCTAGTATGAGGTGAAATGGCTCACCCTCGCCTATATACTACGGAGAATCGGTATTATTCAATTTAAAACTAAGTAATTTAAAGCCAAATTGTCAATTCTCTTTCTAAAAATTTGCCCGCGGGATGGTTATAAACTTTAGTCCTATTCTGTCTCACTGACAGGGAGGTTAGAATGCAGTGATGCCAATCTCCTGCAGAGAGCCTTCGTTTCTTACGTTACTTCAGCATTTTGTCGCTTTGGAATGCTTCTTTTGCCTTTTCTTTTGCTGCTCTCACCCAGACTCAGAGTCTCGAAACACAGAGGAATGTTTAACCAAGCCATGATAATTTTACCAGTGTAAAAATATCAATTGTTCTAAGTAGAAGAAAATATGTTTCACGGACAAAAAATGATTGTCTGAAGCTGAATCTGAGCTTTTTGTCCGAAGAGAAGTGCTAAATTTTAACTTAAATTGTTTTCGGGCAATTTTAAACCTGATAAAGACCTAGTCCAGGAAGTAAAGTAGCTTCGTACAAGAATAATGATTTGAAAAAATTAGAGCAAAGCGAAGGTACGGCGGAATTTAGTAACACCCCGGTATCAAAAGTCCCATTTTATCTTCTATTTCTAGACGTAAGTGCGTGCCACATTCTTTGGCGGTTCTGTACAACGTTCTAGTTGGCGAGTTAAAGATATTAAAGGATCTTTGTAATGGTTTTGGGCATGACGAGATAGATATTGCGGGTGATGAACTATTCTAACGTGCTACCTTTAGTATAAATGACAAATGAAATAAAAATCGAAATTAAAAAGGTGGTGATGGGAGGTTTTTCGGGGCTTTGTTCATCGAAGGCTGCTTATTAATTTACGCAAACGAAAACGTTAAGCTACAATTTAAATTTAGTTTTTAGCTTGACTGTTGCAAGTCATCGTCATGCTGGTTGGCACCAGCCTTTTTTGCTGGTGCCAACCAGCATATACTTTACCCAAACCATTTGCTAAATCTCATTTAGCGGAGTACAACAAGGCGAGAAGAAAATAAAAAAAATTGGGTTTATAATACCAATGTTATTGAATACTAGTAATGTACTGTATTGAAAATTTGTCAAGCAACTTATTTCAGTATATTCTTTGCTTTTTGTTTGGTATATTTTTATTTTAAAATTTAGTGCCACCTTATTTTTATTGATGGCAAGTCGCTACTTTATTTACGTAGTCATAATGGAAATATCTGTTGGTTAATTTTACACGCACATCGTTAAATCAGGGTTGTGCACCATGCATAACACGGTACTTGGGTTCGACTTACCGAAACCTGCATGTGAAGGTTAATGAACGATGGGAGGTGTCATCAAATAAATTGGCTTTTTGATTCCCTCCTCATTGTAGTCATTGAGTACGTTGTCTATGCAGTTTTGCTTTTATCATGAAATTATAGATCATAATTTAAAATTTGTAATGCGAGTTTGCTTAGTTTCGTTCTTCGCATTTTAGAGTCTCTACGTACACAATATGATTGTCTTCATTCGACCTTTATAGCTTTAGCACCGAGTGTATACACTGTCTATGGGTAATTGTCAACTTGATTGTAATTCTAAAGAAATTTTTGAAAACTGTTCGCCTTTCTAAAAATATTTATAAAATAACGCAGCGATTTTTCACTATAGTTTTCCTGTTGGTAGCTCAGAATGGCTTCAGACTAAAACGTTAAAATTTAACTTTTACACTCATTTCTACATTCCCAACAAATTCATCAGTACTCACTTGTTCCGTTAAATTGGCGTTATTACTACCAAGTCCACACTCCCGAATGAGTTCGTCCAAACAAAAAGCGGACAGCGTGTACAGAAGCGTAAATTCCTTCACGTCAAAGTTGAGCGGACGATGCGCCAAAACTTTGTGCTACGGGAGATTGGATCTTCCCTGCGCGCCAGTTTCACATCCTTTGCATCCTGGCGACTCGCTCCTTCTCTGCACGAGTAATAATGGCAATCTGTGCGTTAGAGCCTCCATAAAACATGTGATTGGTCGGGGACCCTGACCAAGCTCGATCTCTTGTCGACAAAAGAGCGCTTCTTGACTTTCTTTTGTCGATTTGAAGCTCACAGAAGCATGCTAGCGGCAAGTTTCCGAGTGGACAGCAGCATTGTGGGCGGCGGTGAGCAGTGCTTTGCGTTTCACGCTCCGGTGCCTCTGGGGCATTTCCTGGGGCCATGCTGAGGCCAGCTGAGCTTCATGAAGTCTTGCATGAGCCCCTCGCTGTATCTTGTGGTCCTACATGCCACCGAGCTAGATGGCGTCACTATGTTCCCACGTAAACTCAAATTCTATTACAGTAATGTACAAACTAAAGAAATGAAGAAACGCTTTGGAGTTTCTGTCATTTGCATCTTCGAATTGACATTAATGAGAGATTGCTTAAGAACTTTGGCCTCGTCATTTCAGATTTTAAACTCAGCTCTTGCGGGAAAGGATTGAAATACATCTACAAGGAAGGGTGTCAAGTTCTTTCAATGTGAGGCCTAACTGTTGATTATATTAATGGATTTGCTCCCAAAATTTTTGAAGGAACTTGGCATATTTGGGAACAGCTTCGATCAGCAATGCCATCCTGAACTCTTGTGTTCCTTTCTGTGGAGAAAATTTTTGGACCATATGTCAACAAAAGGACTCCCTCACAAATTCAGTATGAGGGAATTTCGAAAGCAAAATTGTAACAGTAAAATCTGTCTTGAAAATTCTGCTATTTGTGATATTTGGTCGTTCGTTTATTTATGGTTGAACACATCAAAGTAGGTATTCGGATGTAGCGTTTGAATTGATAGTAATTATCACTTCATGTTAGCCATCAAGTAGAGTACGGCAAAACCATTGAATTGTGTAGATATTTAATAATGTTATAAAGTCCGTGTATTGATGTTTGTAGCTTGCGCCATGTTATTACTCTCCAGAAAGTGAGAGTTCCCTTCATAAGATTCATTTCAATTTCCTACACTCTTCAGAGCGATGTTAAATTTTAGCCTTTCGCACTGATGTCATACACTAGCTGAACTTGACCAAGACAACAAAAATCACAGCGAAGAAAAATGAAAGAGCAATATAAGGTACTTTAATAATTTCGCTGCATCATTGCAAGACTGTCATACCTCAAAAATTTCAAGTATAGAGTTACAATGCGCATAAGAATGCTGAATTAATTCTGTTACTTTTGACGGTAAAGTCGTGAGTCTAAGTACATTTTTGGCCAAGAGATGGCGCTGTTGTTTTGCGTATAATTATAAAAGTTATGTGACTTAAATACTTTAAAATGCTTCTCTTGAAAAATTACGAAATTTGAGTTACGACAGTTTTCCAATGATGTTGCAATTTAATCATTTAAGATATATTATTCGAACGAAACCTAATTTCAAACTTTTCGGCAACACGCCATCATCAGTGATAAGAATTCTGAAAATATAGAAAAGAAAAATGAACTATTTTAGCATGATTTATCTAAAAGCGAGTTATAAAATTACTCTAATTGCGATTATCTATTTACTATGGCTAACACTGCAGTTCGCTGACAAGTAACTTACTCTCCCATAAACAATAAAAGGTGGATGATTGCAGGCAACGCTTGTAGAGCTTGAATCGGATAAACTTCGGTACTACATTGTGGGCCTTCATATTTATAAGATATTTTTTTATTTGTTTCTTTTTTCGTTCATGGCAGAGTTAGTTACTCGTGAACGAACTGCAGTGTTAGCCACAGTAAATAGATAATCGCAATTAGAGTAATTTTATGGCTTGTTTTTAGATATGTCACTCTAAAATAGTTTATTTTCGTTTTCTATCTTTTCAGAATTCTTATCACTGATGATGGCCTGTGGCCGAAACGTCTGAAATTCGGCTGAGTTGGAATATATACACCTTAAATGATTAAATGATTACAGTAGCTTATATTGCTCTGTCATTTTTATTACGGTGACTGCTGCTCTCTTTTGATTTTTCATGTCTCACAGCGAAAACTTTTGCGTTCAGTTTAACTATTGAAGTTCAATTTACATTTCGGTTCACTTAAGTATCAAGTCAATTTGGAAGTGACCTCAAGTTGTACTTAGGGATCTTGTATAGTTACTGCAGGTATTCTACAGCCACGACTGAGCGTATTCTAAGTGGAGGGAATTTAGTTCAGTGCAATTAACATTGCCTTAGTCATAACAAAGTTGAATTGTGTATTTTTATCTTTGGGAGTTTCAACAAACTTACGTACAATATATCTTGTTCATTATTTATTCTGAACTCTTTTCTTAAAAGCAAGGAAGAAAGTGGGATTCACTACAATTAGTACCAACAATGGCACATTTAGTTGAAATTGAGTTTCAGTGTCGGAATTTGAACGTAATTGCAAACAAATCGTTAACTGTATACTGTTTACGCCTCACAAAGCAGGAACTATAAATTCTTTGGGAATACCAAAAAAGTTGTATGTTTTCTTGGTTGTGCACAGCGCCTGGGGAGAAAACGGTTTCTTATTTTAGACCTGAATTATTCGATGCTCGTATTTCCTTTTTGTCACCTGCTGTACCTTTCTTCGGGAGGCTTGCTTAATTTCTCGTCTCTTTCGTAAATGATTGACTCGTAAATATTTTAAATTCAAAAATTCGCCACCATTCACAATAACAACAATGAAATTAGGACATTTTTTAATACCTACCCAGTTAAAAATAGGTGTAGAGCGTTTACTCCAGAATAGCGTACTCCAGTTCAGTGCAATGAGTGCAGTCTACGGACGCTTCGAAGTAGCCAAAAATATGAATGTGAATTGATCATGTTCACTAGCTGTTTAGTACATTAAAATTAGCACTCGCACTTCTTAAGTACGTACAGCTTGGAGGCAAACAGGAACCAATGGTAGGTCAGTGCAGATTGGCACTGCTCACTGGAGTTAGAAGCGGAAACCAGTACAGTAACGGGTGGGTGATGCACCAGAAACAGCAATAGAAGCAGACATGATATCTGTGTCACAACACGGTCACTGTCATGACACGCTATGGAGACTGCACCTATACCGAGGTAACACTCCAAGTTTTAATCAAGTTTACATCACGTGGTCATTCACTGGTCTGAACGCTGGATGCTCTGCCCTATGTGATTTCTGTTACATTTGTTTTTCCATTAAGTTTTAAAAGTTTAATATTATGCAATTATTTACGGAAAATGTCATAAGAAATCCAATAATGCTTGTTCCCAGTTTTCAAGTTCAATGTGTGTTAAAAAATTATATCGAACTTGGCTTGACCCTTAGAATGAAGTACGTGCATGCAGTGAAGTGTGGTTTTTGTTTTCAACATTTTTCCCACAGCGACCCCTCTACAATCTCATGTTAAAAATGCAGCTTCTATATGCTGGAATAAGTTACCCAAAAAATTAGGTTATCTTCCAAGTGCGTCAGAAAAACGGAAAATTTTTAAGGTTCCTAAAACAATGTGAAATAAGGTAAACAAAAAATTTATCTGGGACATAAATGATTAACACAAGAAACCATTTGGTGTACAATAACCGAACTGAATTAGTTTTTGAAAATAATATCCTTTAGGTGGCCTCCATTCCGACGCACAAAATTATTAAGGCTGCCATGGAAATTGTGCATGACATTGTTCATGACATATGAGGGCTCCTTAAAAAGAAGATGTATCAGGTAAATCCTCCCGGGATCATTCCAGCCTTGAAACAGAGTATTCCAGATGAGGTGGCTGCAATTCCACAAAACACGTTAAGAGGACATTTATGATAAAAAAATTCCTTTATTTTACAAAATAATTCATTTATTTTACAAAATAATTCATTTCAGTTATTATCCGTCAAATGGTTGTTTATGTTAATCATTTATGTCCCAGATAAATTTTTTGTTTACCTTATTTCACATTGTTTTAGGAACCTTAAAAATTTTCCGTTTTTCTGACGCACTTGGAAGATAACCTAATTTTTTGGGTAACTTATTCCAGCATTTAGAAGCTGCATTTTTAAGAAAATTATTCATAGTAATGTAGAGAATTGTATTCTCAATGTTAATACATGAAATATTCTATGATTTTTCAGTTCTGAAATCGAGAAAATTAGTTAGAGTGGTCGACCTATTCGTTTTTCGTCGAGGTTGACGTTTGCATTTTTTCATTCATAGGAGCATGACGTGGTATTTGAAGTTATGAGTTGGTTTACTTTTGAACAATGAGAAAAGAAACATGGTTTCTAAAAGTATACAAAGAGTTTAAAGGCTAATATAAATTAGTGAAAGAAGATGAGAATTTTCCAATTTCTGAGTAGATCAAATAACCAGTGAAGATGGGTATCGACAGTACACATGCCAATTTTTCTCTGTAAAACACAAATTCCGAATTTATCTACATTCGGTCGCACTGTGTGTGAGCAGAAGCAATAGCGTTGCACAGTTTAGAATTCTTTAGCTGAACCATGGCCATCTCTTCCTCTGAAGTCTCTCTGGGTGCTGTAAATTTGCGGTTTGGTTTTCATCGTATTCGCGAGGCGGGCGTTCGAGCTTGTGACCGATAATCGATTCTTGTACGCCTTCTACTGAGCTTTTATGGACGTTTTTCTCTCGCTGTCGACAGAGAAAACAAAGCTGAAAAAAGCCTGGGAGAAGTTTAGATTGTCTCTTGTCTTCTTGGTTTTTGAGGTCATGTCTCGGTGAATCTCAGTGCTTGATGATCCTTGCAAATGGCTGAAGATCCTAGAAGCTGTAACGAAAATATGCTAGCGTTTGAGCATCCTACTCAAAATGATTTATTTCATTTTTTTGGGGTTCCGCAAATATGAACTCAAAAAGTAATTTTTCGGACAAGCCCAATATATTAGCTTATTTAGCTACCATTTTTTAGCTCATTTAACGAAAATATGCTAGCGTTTGAGCATCATACTAAAAAAATACAGTGTGTTTTATACACGACGGCTCTGCCTCATCTGAGAGCCGGCTTCATCGCAAGGAAATGTTAAAGTTGTGAAACGCGTCGAGGCTCCCAACTTGGCGGGATTTCCTGTTAAATTTGAGATTAATGACAAGATGTTCACATTGTTAGCGAATACTCAGGTCACACTCGGTAGCATCTATGAATTAATATGAAAAGCTGTTATTTATTTATACAAAATATTACACACTATGTATACGCGACATACTCTAAACTTTTTCCAATATATAGAAGAGGAAACAACATTTACGGAGCCTCTGTTTGGTTATTGTCATTTACGGTGCATTTCTCAAATAGGACTTTCAAAATTTTTTTGGCGCTATCTCGAAAACAGATCGCCTGATTAGGTTGGAAGTAGACTTCAACAATAATAGTACGTTAAGAAACTTCAGTTAAAAAAAATTAAATGAAATTTACGATTTTGCGGAAGAAGGTTGTGCTGTGTTAATGGATTTTGTTGTTTTTTGCTAGCCTTGCAAATTTTACGTACAACTTTTTACGACTATTATTTA
>JACJUY010006960.1:25630-47261 GCA_014220935.1 Platorchestia sp. MABIK
AATTTGAGATAACTTGTTATTGTGCGGCATAGTTTCTTCGGATATGTTTCATTTCACTCGAAACATCTTTAGCATAAATATCATTTAGTGTAAAATAAAATAGAGATGCGTAAATATCATTTAGTGTGAAATATAATTTAGATGACTTCTTTGTGCGGCGTTGTTTCCTCGGAAATGTTTTGTCTGCATCCAAGCCTATCTCTGGCTCGTCTGCATGCAACCCAAATGAAAACATAAACATGATAGATAAAAAACATGAAAAAATTCCCACAAAATTTCCAAATGTTTCTTTGTAAGAGCTAGACATCCAGTTTAAGGATTTTTGTGTTCTGTTTACTTTAAAATAAATTGAGCGTTTCAGTTAGGGAAGAGTTATCGACACTTTTTAAAATAAGTTATTTTGGTCTTTGGCTCCGTTCCTTAGTAGATGATTTCAGAAATTTCTACAGACTTGTAAGCTTAAGCAACATGAAAAACCAACGTGATTTCCGGCATTTTGAAAGTTGTCTCACGAGTGCAACGATTTCTGAACAGAATTTGATAATTACCATTCCGTAAATTGTCTTCCAATAACAACACTGAAAATAACATGCAAGTACCATGTTCTCTTCAACTCTAAATACAAAATACCACCAAATTTTACACTGACGTTAGTAACAAGGTCAGAAACTTATCACACTATATCGAAATATGCCTTTGTCTTAACACCATTAAAAATTACATACACCTACCTTGTTCTCATGAACTCTAAATGGAAATGTATTGAAGCTAGCAGTACTCGTACCAAGGTCAAAAACTCAACTACATACTCTGCTCACATCGCCACAGCCGCGGATTTGCCGCAGTGGGGCTCACAATACACGGGAGCGGCATCATGCGTTGCAAATCAGGTTTGTAGTTCATTTCCGCACTAATTACTGAACCCAAAGAGCGACTCCCGCTAAAGCGCACGCGTATTTTTGCAGAGCCTCTACCTTGGTCGGCAGCATGGCTCTGCTCCGTGAATTACTGGAATTTTGGCTGGCAGCCCCACGCATAGGAGCGTTGCCTTTTGATATTAAGGTGCGTTTGGTGGGGACTTTCAGTCGATCCGCGGTGTAAGTGCGTTTTTGGCTGAATTACTTATTTGCTTATGTTCGTGGAGCTTCGAAGTTTGATGATGAATCACCTAGGGTTGGTGATACTTTCGTTTTGTCCTGGGCGATTTCACATTCATTTCAGGAGAGTGTTAAGGTTATGTAGGGAAGATCATTTTCGGATATAAATGATATAGAAAGTAGATAATTTTTTCTAAACGAACGTACAAGATGCTTCTTTCAGCCTGGAAAAAATGTGTCTCAGACTGAAAGATATTTCTTTTTGTAATAAAATAATCAAGGTTCAGTATTTACCTGACAATTACCTTAAGTTAGAGAAGAAAATGCACATGCGTGCAGTCAGTCGCTGAGAAAACATAGCTGCCTGTTCGATAAAGCAATTCATCATCATCGCTGAGTGAATTTTGTTGCTCTAACAGTAAAATTACAGAAGCCAATTGTTTTTATACGTCATTTAAAATCTGTGCTGCGTTACGCCTCACAAGAAATTAAATAATAATATTATAATGACACGCCTCACCCAGACCATTAAAACGATCAAACCACAAGGAATTCATTCATTGAAAAAAATACGTTAAATAAGTCGACTTTGCATTTTTTTGGCAACAGTCATTAGCATCACGACAAAACTGTTCCCGTCACTCTCAGTGCAGGAGCTTGTTTAGCTGGAGTCTGATTTAAAGTAGGATAGGCCTGTTCGTTCATGATGCACTAATGTAATTTAATAACTATGAGGCGATATTTTTGTTCTATACGAAAGATCTGTCAGTGAACTACATGCACTGATTTATCATTGCTCCTTGGTGTCGCATGACCGTGGGTTTGTTTCTATTCTTGACTAAAGATTGCGTCCGCTAGACAGCCAAAAACTGCGGTGCCAAATCTCGCTTTAGTCAAAGAGTAAAGTCTTTTTTCCTTCATCCCTCTCTGTCAGCCTCGGTTCACAAAGATCAGAGTGTTCCACAGTGCTTTTGTTTTGCCTTCATTCTGCTTTTATTTCTCATCATTTTGATGTTTCTAAATACTTGCGCTACTTTTTTGGTCAGCGATTACTTGTCTTGCCAAACTAAATAGCATTTTATTGTACCAAGCTGCAATGAGATTGCATTGTAAGATAAAGTGAAGAGTACACTTTTCTCGAAAGGAGTATTCCTCTCAGATGAAGAGGATTACCCTTCGAATTTAGGCTTTAACATTTATACGTATAAGGAAATCGCATCCATGGCCCTAATCAGTCTTTACAGTATATTTTAGACCAAGGCTTCTTAATCTCTCTCTCTCATATCGAGTATCAATTTTTAATGTGTCTAGAATCCGGTACTGTATTTTACCAATGTCTATTGATGCTTGAAACAATACATGTATTATGCGGCAAAAAGTTTAATAAATTTTTATCTACATTTGGCGACATTAGTAGCTCACAACAGTGCATTAGGTGAAAATAACGAAGCTGTAATTTGGTGTCGTTACTTTTGAAAAGTTCGTCACGCACCGGCGGATGGTCTAGCCTTTGAGAAGCGTTGCCTTAGAACGTACTCTTGCATTCATTCCTTGTACAATACGCTACGCAACCGAAAACTGCGGAGAATATTCGGATAAGTTATCGAATAAGTAGACTTTCATTTATTCTACTGCTCCTTCATTATCTTGGAAGAGTTTCGCGACTTGTGTAAGTTATGTACTGTAAGAGTGTTTTCTTTAATTATTCAGTTACGTCATTTTTCAGTTTCTCTTCTCGTATGTATCGTTTCTTCTGATCCAGGAAGGATTTTGAGCGGATGTGTTGAAAAAAGCTTGATTTTTATTTGTAAATCTCAGTAGTTGTATGATCAAGATGGAGAACTAAAGATAATAACTAAGGAAAACATAGTAGTATAAATAAATTGAAAAAATTGAAAACAAAGATAAAATGTGATTCAGTATTGTAACAAAAAACGCATGGAATACATGCATAGATTGATGAATCATGAACGAGCTCAGGTCTAGTGCGATGAAATTCCCCTATAGGATTTTTTGTTTTATCGACTTCAACATGTTCTTTTTGCGAGCAGAAGAGATTTTAATGTATTTTAATTATGCTTTTCGTTACTACTTAAGTTCTAATTATAATATTTTCCTACAGTACACGCGGCAACAGTTTTTTGAAAAACGCGAATGTTAAACTACCGAAATTTTACATCCACTCAGACGCACATACACGCACACAACATACACACAAACGCACACACACATACTCAGACGCATACATAAATATACACACACGCACACACACATACTCAGACGCACACATACACGTTCGTGTCGCAGTCCCATTGTGGGAGTAGAGCTCGCTGTTGCGACGTTGCTGTATTGTAACTGGCTAGCGCCGTAACGGGGCCGGCTGACGCCGTTATGTGGCCCGTTAGAAGCGCCCCAGCTGGAGTCTGTGCCGTGCTAAAAACTGTGTTCAGTTTATCTTTGTTTTTTTAATCCCTAAAAACATGCACCGGAGAAGCGCTTTCTTTGTGAAATTTTATTTAGCTTGCATCAAAACGTGTGGTTAATGACATCTATTTCAAGGATTTCCCCTTCATTTATAAGTGGGGATTTTTGATTTTTGAAAATTATGGGAAGCGAGATTTGGCACCGCAGTTTTTGGCCGTCCAGCGGACGCAATTTTTAGTCAAATTAGTTGAGGTGAGACAGCGAGGAATGCGCGCCTCGCACGCTATGCGCGCGGCCACCGCCTCTTGCTTTGTGAGCAGCGAATGTCGGATTTTCCTCCGATTTGGCACTATTTTGAAATAAAATTTGAGTATCAAGAGCGCTCATCGTGTGGTAATTTCGTAGAGTGGCCAGATGCTGCGTTTTCCTCAGGTCGAAATTTTGTTGGAAAAAATTGAGTTTTTATAATTAAGTTTAAACTAATTAATTTGATTAATTAGACTTATATTAAATTTAATTCATTTTAAGCACCTAGAACTATCAGCGTCTGTTAATAATCATGCAGGGTTAGCGAGTGTTGATTGATTGATTGGGATCAATACGGCGAAATTAGGAAAAGAAGTTCAATGGGAGAATGCTTGCCAGAAAAAAGCTAATCTATCAACCTCATCCTGGACTGAGTGATGCCGCAGCATTGAGGCGATCGTCGTTCCGCGGTCTCCAATTTCTCTTGCTATCCATTACCTCGTTTTTTTGAAATGAGAACAACAGACGTCTACGAAGTGTGTCGTAGATTTTTTTTGAACGTGATAGTGAAATAAAATAGTACTTTTCATAGTGATTCTGATGAAAATATTCTAGAAGTGGAGAAAAAAAAGTGTTGCTTGAAGTGTGCTCTAAGCTTTACCACGTTTTCTGCGATGGGTTAAACTGAAGTGCAATATTCAATTCAAATATAAAGTCAATTGTACTGAGCAATTTTCAAAAAAATTATTAAGTGGATCGTGCTTTAATTTAGCTTATACTGGAGTTTTTTTAAAAATTAAGTTGGTGACTGCAGGTCGATGAGTAACATTAAGACAATCCCCTCAACGACCACCAGTGGGTCCCATCGCAGGAAGCGTGTTAATACATCTTGCCTCGTTTTACACATCTGTACGCGATGCTTAACTGCCTACAACACAGTCAGCAACGCCTGTTGTAGTAGGAGGCCTTAAAGATGATTTTACCTCAACAATTTTACCTCAACGATTTTACCTCAACGATTGATTTTACCTCAACGATTGATTTTACCTCAACGATTCATCTCCATCTCGTCAATCTCCAATGAAGAGGAAAGTGTGCAACTGCCTTTCTGATGCGTTATTACTATGTGCTACTCTCAAGCGGAGATAGCTATTGTATCTATGGAAGTGAACATTCCCAGGACAAAGATGTGAGGTCCCGGGCTGAAGGTAAGGTAGACCTTATTTTGGTTGAAATAAAATATTTTTCCATGTTGTTGAGGACCGTTTTTTTTTGGTCACTGCTGTCCCGTTTTCAGCACCTACTACTTTTTTCTTCAATCTTCTGTTTGTTTCATAAAATTTCTTCCTTACTTGCTCTGGAAACACACCTTGTGCATAGATTACCCGCTTACTTAAATCCATATAAACGATGCTTTCCTCTTTTTTCTCTTTGGAACACCTTTGTTGTATTTAGGTTGGCTTAAACGAACTTAATATCTATTCGACACTTTGACTACGACGTGACCCACCGGTGGTCACTGAGGGGATTTTCATAATGCTGCTGACTAACCACCAGTCCCAAACTCAATTTTCATAAATACTTTTTGAAAACTTAATAAAGGTACGATTCATTTAATATTCGGTATTTGCAAAATTGATCTCTAAAATTAACTTCAATTTAAGTTGAATATTGAACTTCAGTTTAACCCGCCTCTGTTAACGCGTCCGTCAAATCTAATCTGTATTTTCTACTCCCAGATAATTATTTCGAGAACTCGGTCTCATTACACGAACATTTTTGAGCGGCTGCCGCGCTGGCATTTTGTATATCGAACGTTCCAGGTTGAAGTTCACTAACTCTCTAATGTGGCATCCGAGGCTTTTAAGCTATACTAGAATCGATCAATAATTGTGCCTCAAAGAAATCCAAAGAAATTGCTCAAATTAAACTCCAGAGCTTAGACATGCCAACGTTTTTGGGGAATGAATAAACGTGTTTGGCAAAAATGTTTAAATGACATTGATATACCGTACCTCAACTGTGTTATTTTTACATTAAATTGAACTTCGACTCTTCGCATTTTTTAAGTATAGCAAACTTTCTGCTTTTCAACTGCGTTATTCTTAATATATTTTGTCATAGAGACACTCACAATTCTATGCGGTCCCACTTCGTGTCGGAAAATTTCTCGCATTGATTCTCGTTTCAACCGAACGACTTTTTACTGATCGATCGTGCCAAGAAAGCACCAAGTCCTCTGATGTTGCAGGAGGTCTGAGCTTTTATCGAGCTCTTCTGTTTTGTCCTTGTCTCATAAACAACAGCTTTGTGCTTGCATTCCTGGAGTCGGCCGCCGGATTGTTTAGCTGCAGTTTTCTATTCTATCCTTTTCTTTGATGACAACTTTTGTAAGTTCATCACATCTCTTCACTGCTCGCTCTCAATGGTGTTCGTGTAAATGTAATGAGTCGGTCCATGAATTTGGAATGATCGCAGTTTTTAAATCTCTTTGTTAATCAAGTCCAGTGAATCTCACATGGGGAATCATGCGTAAAAACTTCTTGATATCAAAGCCTTTTGGAGCTATTATTTAAATGCCTAATAAATCTCTACAGTAAGTTAGTAAGGATCTCCTTCTAAAATTCCGTCAATGAAAGCAGTCTCGTAAAAAATTTCTACGGAAGTTTTTTCGTACACGATATCTATAAAAGCTCCCCTGAAAATCATGCGAATCGAATCTTGCTCGTTGTTCACGCCATAAAAAGACTACTGAGAGTCGAACTTCAACAATTGCTTTGAATTTCCTTCATTATTTAGTTTCAGTTCTTTTGAAACGGTTCCGAAGCTTCCAGTGGAGAGCTGCTGCTGGCTCGCTGCTTCTTTTATTTTGGGGTCTTCTCTTCTCTTGCTGCTCTCATGCTAATTATAACACGCAAAAAATTCCCCAAAGGATGGCCTCCGGTAATTTTCTCTCGCACATGCCACACGAGACTTCCTTTCTTCCCGGGCCTTCACTTGCATAAACTTTTCTGAGAGGCGCAAGTTCCCCTTCCAGCCGCCCTGTGCTTGTGTCCTCCGTTTCAGGTTCTTTTTATCAGTTGCTGCAAAATCAATGTAGGGTTAAATAATATACAAGTTAAAGGGCTAAAGAATATACAAATTAGGTCAAGTGATTTCTAAAAAAATAAATGAAGGGACAACCTGGATAAAGTGCTGTGTTGAGCTGGTGAGGTGTGGCCTCTGCATCACTTGTTAGCCTTACACTGTTTGGTGCGGATAACTACAAACTAAATCATGTATAAGTTAGGTCAAGTCATTTCAGCCAACGTTGAGTCAGTGTTAAAAAATCATGAGTTTAATTAGAGACATCTGATTTTTGAAGCGAGGTTCGTATTTTCTGAAGTTGTCCAAAAGCGTAATTTCTGGAAAGTATAAATTTACAAAGAAAACGACTAGGGTCGATCTTTGAGTTATACAACATCCAATGCTAACCCCTACCGATAGAAATTAGTCTCAGGTATTTCCGGTTCTTTGTAACGTTATTTTATTTATTGATAACATTATTTAAAACTTGATTTCGTTGATTTATAACACTACTTATACCGTTATTTGTCAAAATTAGTTTTAGTTACTTTCGATGATTTAAAACGTGAAGAAAGCCTAGCATTGGTTGAAGAGCTAGAATTAATTTCTTTTCGTGTAAGTAGAAGTTCGCACAAGAAGATGCCGCATGACTTGAGGATCGACGATAGACAAATAAAAATAAAACAAGAAATGACAACAGAAACAAACATTTGTAGTTTGTTCTCAAGTCTCGTGCTGTCAGATATCAATCACGCACGTGCACCAACGAAACACGTTTAAAATAATCAATTTACACGCACAAATAACACCACATTCTTGTTAACACAATATTGCTTAACTATTTGTTGGTGAGATACCAACGTGGTTCATCATAGCGCTGTACAGGTGCGCTCTCAAGTGAGATGGGGACAAAATTTAATTTTTTGAGTTAATTTGTCGGGACCTCACCCCAGGTTTGTTGTGACCTCACCCCAGGTTTGTTGTGACCTCACCCCAGGTTTGTTGTGACCTCACCCCAGGTTTGTTGTGACCTCACCCCAGGTTTGTTGTGACCTCACCCCAGGTTTGAAAGTTCGCTGTAAATATTTTAAGTAATCTTAAGGAGGGATTTATGTGAAATGCCGACGGTGCTTTATTTGGAGAAAAGTGATATAATTTTTAAAATTATCATATTTTGGTTTACGAGTATATTATTATTCGATCCAGTACGTATATAGATATATAATCATTTTAAGGACATCACCCACTAAATTAAACAAATGTTCAGATTTGACTTTGATTAGATGCATAATTTACTTAAAGGCTAACCACGTTGTTATACAATTATGCAACTCTTTCTGCCTCAGGTTACTCAGCCGATGAACTGTACACTCGCTCAGTGTTGTCTTAAACAATCTTGTTGTTACTTGTGCTTCAAGTTCTATTTAAACTTGATTATTCATTAGAGGTTAAATTATTTCCAT
The DNA here is from genome assembly GCA_014220935.1 of Platorchestia sp. MABIK. Taxonomy (NCBI): domain Eukaryota; kingdom Metazoa; phylum Arthropoda; class Malacostraca; order Amphipoda; family Talitridae; genus Platorchestia; species Platorchestia sp. MABIK. The sequence continues at coordinate 33,927 of JACJUY010006960.1, forward strand.
TCATCAAGTTAGGAGCATTCACTCTTATGTATGCATGAAAATCTTTCTGAACCCCATCCCCTGATCCGCTTCAAAGCTGCAATTTCTCAAGTATCACATGTCTTCCAAATTCCGCATCATTCTCTGGCGAGATTTATGACCAGATCTCTCTTGCTATTTCCTCGGAACGTCGAATTCGTGCTCGTTACTTAGCATGTTCTCATGTTCCTCCTTGTACATCATCCGCTCGCTCCTTGCAACGACTCGCTCGAGCTTTGTTTGAGCAAATAAAGACTCTCCGACCTGTGAGATGTACAAGTAAGGTGATATGCCTGAAGAGATGAGAACCCTCAACGCTTCATCGATACGTTCTCTCGTCTGCTCAGTATAATCTATTCTATCTCACGTGAAGACCGCTTCCCCTCGTCTCCTGTTTGCAGGCGAATCGAGCTAAACGTGATAGCGTCAAATGGACCTTTGGGTTTCGTCAGAAACTCTGGCCCTGTTTCCTCGCACTGGTTAAACAATTTCGCATTCATTCACATATTTCATGTTCAAATGAATTAGTGTTTCAAATCAAAATGTGCTGAATGTATGTGGATTCAAGTTTATTGAGAGGCTTAACATAAAATTTACGATTGCACTCATTCTTCCGCAGTTTACAAACGAATTTCTGAGAAAACATTATTCGCAAAGTTCATTGCTAGGAAAGTGAAGGTTATCACTGAATTCGTAGATTCTCAAGTACCTGCGGTTTTGAGAAACGTTTAGCAGTTTGGACGTCGTCTTTTTCTGTATTCTGATTAAATAGGACCAGCCTCTTTTGCGATCGGGTTCCATTAACCACCTGCTGGTGGAGATATACAGTTGTACCATTGGAGGGTTTGTTAGAAGTGCTTCTAATGAAATTCTTGACGTTGAGTTCATATCAAGCAAAGAAGCTGTAAAAAAACAGTTCTCTAATTTGGCCTGGAATTCAACAGTCTGGAAGACCAAAATGATTAATTTTTTGAGTGCATGCGCGCAGATATTGGCATAGAGGGTCTCATTCGCCAAAGATAGAAATACTCGAAGAGATTCCTCTGACCAGTAATTAACTAAAGTAAATTTAAATATTAACCCGAGATCAAACCTATTAATCAATCATATTATTGTCTCCATGCGATCTACACATATTGTGGAATCCATCAAGCAATCTTGACATCAAGAGTAAACTGAAACGCTTCCAGTTTCAATATTTACTAGCACCGAAGAAGTCAACATCATGCTAAGTATATCGCTGTTTTTGGTAGTGAAACTCGTATGCAATAATAATAATAGTAATAATATGCAGATCTCTGTTCAGTAATTAGCATGACACTGTGGACGTGATGGACAGAAGTCATTCCGTGAGGGGACACTCGGTCCAGACTGCCTTCTGATGGTAACCGAGCGAGTGACATGGAACTGCTTGCGTCCTGGCGCAATAAAGGAAAAATAGAACAGAAAGAAAACAGTTAATATCCAATGACGCACGTTCAAAAATCAACATTGGTTTTTAGAATGTCTTAACACAAATATCCGTAGTTGGTTAACGTTGGAAATAATAACAGCCCATGTCAATGTTTGTATAAAAAATTGAGACAAACATAAAAATATTCTCCCATGTTTAAGTTGTTTAAAGTTTGATAATGCTTGTAGATACATGTAATGATAAGAAACACAAAGATAGCGAGGCATTGATGTAAAACGCTTTCGATCGGCTCCACTAAAATTGGCACACAAGCTTTGGCATCTATGATGTATGCGAGCAATGTTTTAAGCAGAATATGAGAAAGTAAACTTTTCTTCACTCAAAGACTAAAAAAGTCAACGTGGTAGAAATTCACAACTATCTTTCGAAATTATCTATCACACGCTCCGCAGCAATTGTTGTCATTGCTGTTGCTAAGTTAGTCATTAGTTGTCACCGTGGCCTCGAGTGCCGACGGTTCCTCAATGTTGGTGAATTTTTCAATGATTGTTAAAATCACAGCGTGAAGTATTGTGTGTTGGAAATTGTTTTATGCTTTGCATTTATCAGGCCACGTGGTTTTATGATGGTAAGTGTGATGTACTATTGATCACGTCTCTCTTTTCCTCGTCTAAGAATTCATAAATGTTCATAGCCAGGTAAAATTGCTGCGATCATGCTTTCTTCGTTGGTTGTTGAACTAAGTTATGTGTAGTATGGTAAAAATACAAGTTATTTTTTCACGATTTGCTCCATCCTTCTCAAAAGCCTTTGGTTGAGCAACCCAATTCGATCGTGTATGGATAACAAGCAAATTAAATTTTGGCTGGTTGCGCTACCGCTGCCAACACCTGTTGTAACTATTACATTTACATTCATCTGTTTTAAAATAACTTTTTCCAGAACTTATACTTTCCAAATATACTTATTTTTATAACTACTTTGCACAACTTCTCTGAGCGTACCAAAGAGAAGATAGTCAGAAAGTGCAAGATCTGGGGGGTTTGCAGAATATTTTGGAACATCTAAACTTTAATAGCGTCAACCGTTCTGAATAGCTGCATAAGACTTGGCATTGTCATATAAAAACACAACTTTCTTTGACTATGGATTTTTTCTGAGCAATTTGAAGCTTCAGTTGCATTTAAACGCTGACGAACTTTGCAACCGTTAAAATTGGATCAATTTATTTTTGCCTCGAACGTTCTTACAATTAAAATTGGCGCAATGTTCTTTGCCTTTTCTTGGTAATACGATTAACATAGCAGCTATGACTATGCTGTAACAGCAGCAAGTTCCACCTTACATGAACCAACCACCTACGAACACGCTTTGTAAAAAAGTAAAAAAGTATTGTGACAAGACTAGCGGTATGATTTCCCCACGTTTGGAAAATTCTTAGTTGCAGTGACATCAAGAATCAATTTTAGGGTTTCATTTTACTTTGATGTTGTGAAAGCTGGTACACTTACGATTCTATTTCATTTCCATCTAGTTGCAACTGGTAGGCTGAAGATTCTACCCAAAAGTGTGCTGAAATGCTTCCGTTAGAATCGTGCATTTAAAGCCTGTTAGAACGCGTGAATAAAAAGTTTTCAGCTTTTCAGTAGGGTCCCCTCCCGAGAAAATTAAGCAGCTTTCAATGAGTATTGAATAGAATAGAAGCGAATAGTTCATGATGTTGATTGATGTTGATGGTGTTGAATGCTAGTCGATTGAGAATACTGGTATGCATACTTCAATTTTTTGGCGCACTTGCAATAACGATGGTTGCGCGGCCAATTGATGTTTAAAAATAGACAAAAATGTTAATTAATTTTCAAAGATGTGTTCCTCGGATTGCAAAGAAGCAGAGGCCTAAAACCATTGAACAATACTAAATTTATGAGATTTCGGAGCGGGCATGCAGCAAATTTTTGAAACTTGAAAATTTTTATTTTTCTTATTCATCACGCTGGAAAGTGGAATTTTGTCTGCATTTTGAAATTGGACTCTAATTTGAAATTCTTATTTTAGGAAACAAAACTTTCAAGGACAGAATAGCAGATCAAAAAGACAAAACCCAGAGCTTGAAAATTGTATTTTTGCTTGCCTGCATTGAAATAGAAATCTGCATCGGATACCATAAGTCTCCCTGTCTCTTAGTCAGAGCTCCGGCTTCAATTCAACCGATTCGTTTTAAGCGATTCCATTCAAATTTTGTCTGTTACCAATATTCATGGACCGAATTGATTGTTTTATTCGTGACAAAAAGGATGCATTTGTTTTGTAGCATTTGGAGCGGGCACGCTACGTTCCCACGTACTGGAATGAGCTGGCGCCCTAAAATGGAATGTGTGTCACTATTTATACTCGCGAGACTCCCTCGAAAATGCGAATTCGACGGACGGACACTGGCCCTTCGCTCTACGCTGCCTTGATTGCTGAACCTTGTTTGGGGTTTGGCAGGATGGGGGAGCGTGGGGCAGACGAGGTGCCCCATCCGTAGAGGAAGATTTGGATGATACGGGTGAGAAGCGCACGCGCGAGGAAAAGTTCAATGATGGGTTCGACTGGAAGGAGGATAACAAAGGTGTGTGCGGTAGAAATTTAGGTACTAACGAGGGTTAGATAACAAAATAGATCATAAACAAAGTGATGAAGTAGCAGAGGTGTTGTGTGTGGTAGAAATGGGGGGAGTAACGAGGGGTAGTTAACTAATGGGGGGAGTTAAACAAAGTGATGAAATATAGCAGAGGTGTTATTTGCGGGTAGGTACGGAATGGCTAACAAGGATTTGCTGTTTGATGGACAACAATTTGATAAAAGGACGAACTACCATCAGAATTGACGGCTGGTAAAAGAAAATTGAGGTAAAGTCGTAAATGCTTTAACAAAGTCAAACTTGGCTACCGAGTTGACGTAGATTTACCTCAGCCATAGCATGGTCTAGGAATAACAGATTTTTTACCCAAATCACATTTTCACTGAAAATTGAAAGCATTGCAAATGCTAATGAGATTGGTCTTTTTCATTAAATAAAGTTTCAAAACCAGTCATGCCATCAGTTCGATAAAATGTTTTAAGTTGTGCACTTAAATCGAAAGAAATTTTCGTCACCTTATACAGAACTCTCACAATGTCGATTTTCTATCGAAGTGCAGACTCCACGCTTCTCTGAATTGCTCCTCAATTCTTGCGCCTTATTTCGTTCAATTTGTTTCTTGCGCCTTGTTTCGAATGACATGACTGATGTTTGCAGTTCTTACATTTAAAAGTTTATCCCAGTGAAAGATTAGTATATTAATGCTACTGCTACACGAAGTCCGATTGAAAATCGTCGATAAATAGCTGGAACGAGAACAAATTCAAGAAGCACGTAAACATGATTTGCGTTGAATTAGTGAATTAATCCATATTATCGCAATTTTCAGACTCCTTTTAAAGGAAACAAACATTGAAAACAATAAGTTATATCAAATTGTGATTGCAGGACGGAGTAAAAGATCAATAAAAGTTCGACTTCACTACATACATTTGAGTGAACCGAATGTGTCATCTTTGCTAGTAACTTCCAGTGTGCGTGCATCAACTCGGGAGTTCGAGTGAACAGCTCCTGCAGCGTTGAAAAAGGTTTCAAATTCGACCTTATACTGTACAACGAGCCCTCAGTTACAATGACAGGACTCACTCCCATTGTGTATTGTGTTCAACAATATAAATTGAACAATATAATTCAAATGTACAGTTTCAATGAAATTAGTTCAATTGTATTACTTCAGCAACATAAGTTCATTCGTATTAGTTCAATAATATTTGTTCTTTTGTATTGGTTCAACTTCAATTTCATTTACCTACGTCTGTTTATCAAATCTAAGGAACGCTCTGTAATAATCGATGCACTGAAACTTCTACTTATTACTCCACTGTAGATTGACTGACCTACATTTCTGGCTGATGGAAAAAATTTATAAAACACAACATTTTGTCCAAGAAAGCATTGTTATATCATTCCTATAAAACGTAGCAGAAAATTTCTCGCACATCGATGGACGTTGGTAGTACACATTGTCTAATTGTTTTGTTTGAAAACGTATTTTGATACCACTCTATTTCATTTTTTTGAGGAACTTTTCGATAATTTGGTCTGCTATTACTGGTAATGAACTTCCCGTTTGTGTTTCTTTGTTGAAGCATCAGAGTTCTTTCAGTTTTTTCGTTTCGTAAAGATTCAGACGGTGCTGTTCTTGGCCTCAATTATTTTATCTTCAAAAGTGAGAACGATATCTTGTTTCGTTGACACAAAGTCTGTTCATTGGCTTCTTATAACATACAGCTGCCTCTACGAGTCAATTTGGGAGTTCGAAAATTACGTTCAGCTAAGATGTGGAGTATGTGTTGTCTGATCACAAACCAAGTAGAGTAACGTGATTTCTCACTTCAAGTTATGCCAGCATTTAGGGATTCATGCTCCGAATTCAGCAGAGTTGCATTCTATTCATTGTTTCATAACGTCTTCCAAATGTTGGTGGCCGGGAAGCCTTTGCAACGCATGGCAGCATTACTTGTGAAGTCGCTCTTCATTCTTTTTGCTCTCTTGTATCATTGCGATGAGTTTTTTTCACATTTCCTCTTCTTCAACATGCTGTTTTCGTTTTCTGATGCTTTTCTAGCGGCCTTCCCACGCGTAATTCTCCTTGGCAACTACATTCTCTCTCCTCACTTCTGAGCGCGCCGTCATCGTGACAATTGCTGTTATGACTTCTGCTGGTCTTATTATGAGCGGCGCCGCTGCTTGCAGTAACAGCTTCGCACTGCATGAATGCAAATGCTCTCAAGCGCCAAACTTTTCGTCTTCTCCAAACTTCAGAGCTTGAGTCTTCCTCCTTTTATCCTACGGCTCTTTATGGGGCACTGCAGAGAGAGTAATGCAATTTACAGCTTCATCAACTCTTGTTCTCCGCTCCCTCCACCGATGTCTTGCATAAGTTCCTAAAAGAAATAATTGCGCTCAGGAAATTCTTTTCAATACAGGTTTTTGGTTTAGTTTTGCCGTGAGTTGAGCATCTTGCAATTCTGTGTAAATTTCAATCAAGCGTTGGAAATTCTTTTCAATACTGGTCTTTAGTTCAGTTTCGCCACGAGTTGAGTTTTTTCTAATTTAGTTTTAGTCCTTATCAGCAAATGAGTTGAACTGTGAGGTCATGTAAGTCTAGAACCGGATTACTCGTGCATCATGTGTTGTGAATTGAGAATTTTGTAGTTTGTATTTAGAAGGCAATATTTAGGCAAATACAGTCAGATATATTTATATTCGTCGAAAAATCTGAACTCATCCGAATATCTGCAGATGTTGTTAATCGTGAATTGCTTTTCATTTTGACTCGAATGAAAATAAATCATTGTTTGTACTTAATTTTTGCAAAGAATTTCATCCATAGGAAGTGTGCAATGTCTTAGAGAATGAACTTGTACTACCTGATCAGGACGCTGGAGTAACTACTCGTTTAACTTGGAGGTAAAAAGGGTCGTAATTCAGTCTTGACTTACCAATTATTAACGAATGACGTATTTAAAATTCATTTATAATGAGAATAAGCGAACCAAGGTCAAAACTGAAAATATGTTAAAATTAGTGTAAGTTTATAAATCAAGCATTTAAATTTTTAGATGTATTCCATCATAAAAAACATTCAAAATCATAGATGTATTCCCACATAGGCGTCTCGAAATATCTGTAATGCATTGACGTAAGTTTAAGTAAACCAGACAAAATCCGAAGTACGCAAAACACGTTTATCGTAAAACTGTGTTTACTGAAGGCGTTAACGCGTGAGCAATGTTCTGGATTTTCCAACACCTATCTTATTTTTATCTTACTTCCGATAGTTTGGGTATCATTTTATTTGCCCTTGTGTCGCTTCGATCTTAGAGTTTTGGATTTACTAGTGTTGGTTTAACCTCGTTATATCCAATATCGCATCATACCTACAAACAATAGATGAAGATTCAACATTAATGGGAAAGCAAGCTGTACTGTTGGGGTCTTTCCTTCACCGATGCGCCTAGAAAACGTGTTTATAACTTTTCTCGAGTCGTTTGCAAGTTTTTCGGTCGGCTGCACTTGGCTGAATAGTTTTAAGCTCTTTTGTGCAGTGTTAAGTGAGATCATCTAGGCTGGGATGAAGCACATCAGTCTCGAGTTTTGCGCAAACCTCGAGACCTTGTTTACCGAGTTGCTGTTTGTGTAAAAATCCTCCATGGACGCCACGAGAGAACGTCAGCGACGACGCGCTGTAGTTTGCTGCGTAGTGAAGGCAGTGTAGGCACTATTGGCAGATTGGCCTTTATTTTCTGGCCAAAGATTCGAAATTTGCCCTCGTGCCATTACAATAAGGTCCTTAAAAAATGAAGTGAACACAAGTTGGTCACGAAAATTGAAAATCGTGAAAGGTTTGAAATTTGTCCTCTTGTCATTACAATAAAATCCTCAAAAAAAAGGACGTGAACACAACTTGGTCACGAATATCGCCTAGCATTTGGCAACGCTGCATGGTGCCAGATGCTGAATACTATTTATGGACTAATTTTATGTAATGCTCGTAAAATTCTGAATATGAGAATTTTGATTGGAAAAATTGCCAGTTATGCTACTCTGGTAGATGATCAGCTGAACTTTTTGGAATTGATTTTTCGCTTAAATATCGTCCCTTGGTTGATATATGGGTTTAGATGAAATATCATGAATTTAGTTTAAATCTACTATGGTATTTTTGAGACATATAACTTAATAAAGTAGTTCGAATGCTACACTAACTTAATGAAATTATTGTTCTGTGCCTCAGTCACCCAAAGAGACGGTTGCGGGTTCAATACCGCATATTTGTTCAGTGCATTCGCTCTAGGTATAGAAAACGAAAATTTAAGCAAGAGAGGGCACGGGGAAATTTTATTAGTAAGCCTGCATTTCCCTTCTTATTCGTAAATCAGAGCGAAAAATCAGTGCACTAAAAAGAAAATACATCTTAAATTGTAGCGATAACTAAAATTTTGCCAGTTTTTTGCTCATAACCTTGAAAAACTCACACCCGCCCGCACAGCCTAAACTGCAAGACTTACTTAGTCATCTTCCTTTGTTTTGATTCCAACGAGCAATCTTTGCCACCCCGCAATGGTCCCATTTCGCTTTCATTCAATCATGACTTTCCATATCTGACTGACTCTGTACATTTATACTGCATTCTGTGAATTCTTGTCCAAGCTCTTTCACTCCATTAATTATGCCTTATCTCATTACCCATCTCTTATCCCATTACCCATACCTCATCCCATTACCCAAACCTCATCCCATAAGCCACACCTCATCCCAAACACACATCATCCCATTACCCATACCTCATCCCATAAGCCATACCTTATCCCATAAGCCATTCCTCATCCCATACACACATCGTCTCCCACCAGAGACACCGATCTAACCTTTATTCGCGTTCACATTCACGCTCGCGTCTGTTCCGTCATCATGAAAACTTCCCCTCCACCGCCCCAGCATCAGCCAACACTTCCCCAGTTCCCCCTCGCATGAGGCTGCACGTCTCCCCCAGGTGCCGTGTGAGGTGTCTACCCTCCCCACGCCTGTAACACTCCCCAACAAATCAACAACTGCCGCCTGCTTGACACTTTTATATCTCAAGCAAACGCTCACATTTTGGTGCTCGGCTCAACTTCTCAGAGACCAACGTTTTCTCTTTGGTCCATTTTGTGATTGCTGCTGAGTAAGTCGCTCGTCCTCACCGAGCCAGCTTTTGCTCTGGTTTCAAAATCTGGAGTTGAGGTTCGAGTATCGAACTTGGATTATCCCACTCAAAATTTTCTTGAATGAAATTTGGGAATTTTGAATGTGATTTTCTTTTGAGTTCAATTTGTTATTTTCATGGGTTTTATTTGAGTGTCAATTTAGAAGTCGTCTAATTTTCTTTGAGTTTAATTTGTGATTTTATTTTGGCCTTTTTTGAGCACCTGGTCGGATATTTTTGTGTAATTTTCTTTGAGTTTAATTTGCTGTTTGCCTTTGTCCTTTTTTTCATGCGCCAAGGTTTGTTTCTGTGAGTAACTTTTTTAGCTTATCGGACGCTCTTTCCGTGCATTCTTTCTCTCTTATGATGTCTAAATCTAGCTACTTCCGTAAATTTATGAAAGTTCTAAGCTCTAAATTTTTTAATCCTTTCCATTTCTGCACCTCTTTGGAAAACAGCTACAAATGTTCAGAGCAGATACCTTGAAAAGAAGGCAAGGCTTGTGGATTCCATGACAGCGTCTTCGAGGGCTCAACTACTGGTGAGCCATTAATGGTAGATTGTTTGAGGGAAAATTTCAACGTGAGGGTTTTAACTATTAAAAAGAAAATAATGTATTATTTTAGCGTTTAATCGTCTCGTTTGGGTGATTTTCCGAACCTTGCCTCGAGTGTTTATTGCACTGGTGATTTTCGTGCTAAAATATGGAAGAGGTTCATCAGCCGTTCAATACAGGAAGGACACTCCAGTCAGAGTATCCTAAGTATTGGAATTACAACACTATTGTAATCGAGATAAGTGATTAATTTTGTTGCAGTAATATCCTCGAGAATCTTTTTAAATGTTTGCGCCAGCTGATTAATAATACAATGACAGTAGTAATACGAGTAGGCTACGAATGATTCATGCTACCACTTGAACATCATTTTTTTTGTGAAACTGCTACGTATTTTATGAGAGATTCACGAGGTACTATTCATCATGCATCAGCTTAAACTCATCATAAAGTATTGTAGCATTTAAGAAAAGGATAAATTAGACCACTACGTGCTGTGGAGAACCGGACGAAAGCCGTCAAACTTGTGTACATGTTAGAATTTCAAATTGAAATTTCTAGCAGTAAATTTTTGCAGCTATGTGCACAAAAATAGTTTGCGTGTTATGGTGTTCGTTACTTCAAGTTTCATTTTTAGAAATTTCTCCGAGCTTATCTCGGAATCTAAATTTCGGAGAGTGCTTACCCTGATGTTGAAGCACCGAGCAATGACACCAAAACGCACGCAGTGCTTCTCTTGAATGCCATCATTTTTCGGGTGGGCAGATGATGCGAATGCAAGGTATCATTTCGTCCAAGTGGAGCCATTTCCAACTCATTCGTGCCCGACGGAATGTCAGACTTGAACTCATCGTCTCACCAATTTTGTTGGCCGTCATTTGTAGCAGCCCTGAATAACTGATGGCATTTGCCCGCTGCACGAGGTGTGTTTGTCATGCGCCGCCGCTCCTACTTTGGTCAATGACAAGTCATTCGCGGCGCTCGTTACCGCGCAGCGCGCACTAACAAACTTCACAGAGACTTGGTTCCTCTTTTTGCTTCGCGAGGGCTCGTGAGCCTTGAAAATTTCTGTGGATGGCGTCATTATGCACTTTTGTCGAGCTCTCGTATTTATCTAGATGAAAAATTGAAAATTGCTAGACGTGTCGAAGGTTTTGAGTTTTTCCCTGTATTTATGGTATACTGTATGACAGAGAAACGATATTCAGATCATAAATTATAGTGAAGCGATAATGCGCCGTACTGTATCATGTCAATATTCATGCTATGTAGATATTAAGGTAGTGTGTGTTATGGCAACATTGTAACAATGTTTATAATAATGCTAATATAGTGGTAGGTTCTTTTTTAAGCGAATGATTATTAGCAATTTAAAACGAAGAATATGATGACCATTGAAATCATATTTACAAACAAAGGTTTTACAAAATGTGTATTTAAAATAAGAACCCAGTTTCAGTTCTATAAAACGTTTCCGAAGACCAGCTCCATATACAATTAGATGTCTGAAAGATTGAAATAAAAAATCAGTCACTTCATGTAATACAAGGACACAACAAAATCTACGTGTAAATTCATAAATTTACAAGTAAAAATTATTTTTGAAGGACATGTGGCCACGTGCAAAATTACCAGAAAGTTACAGTAGTGTTGGTAAAGTTGTAAGTTGTAAAGTGATGACTTGTAATGTTGTGATTAGTGAAGTTGTAATTTGTAAAGTTGAAATAATATTTCCTTCTTTCCTTCATCGTTGATATCATAGTACACCAAACGCTTGGAACTACATGACAGTTGTTCAGTTTGACGGAGCTCTGCACGTTTAATGAAACGTTTTTCGTCCTGATTTCTGGATGGAGTAACAATAAATAGACGTTAAAAATTACTGATTCAAAGTTTGGATGAAAAAAGTTGTAAGCTATTCTAAAACTAGGGAGCCCAATAGTGAAGATATGAAGTCCCGAGATGTTGGTTAGCTTGGACTTTTTTTGTTGAAAAATAGAATGTTTTTTTTTTATTTACATCGAACTATCTTTTTACGGTGTGCAGCTGCTGTATTTACCAGCACCTATTTCTATTTTCATGAATTTTCATTTTGTTTCACTTACAATTTTCTTGCAAAATCGTTTTTTTCAATACGCTGGGCTTGGGACAGATCTTGAGCCCAGATTCTTCCCTTACCTCCATACTAAATGGAACGTTCTTGCGTCCTCACTTAGGAACACCTCTGTTTTAGTTAGAGAAGGATAATTATACAGACTTAACTAATCTGAGAATCTAGAGCTGTGAATCAACCAAGTATTTCAGCACGATTTTGAATCATTCAGAGTTCTCTTCTAAACGTTCAGCGGAACTCAAATCCTGAGTAATGTCACTTGCAGCTACCATGATCTCTCTCTCGGTATGGTTCACTGCTCACTCTGATACAAACTATTCGGTACTGGGATTAATCGTCGCTGTTGCGATAACACTCGTGCGATTTCAAACTTTGGAACGCATTAAACAAGATCACCTTGTTTCACGTGATTACTTTATGATGCGCACATTTACGTAAACACAGTAACTTAAACTTGGTTCTCATTATAAAACCAATAGCTGATTCTTGCTCTCTTCCTTTATCTCTCCTCCAATCTATCTCTCTATCTCACTATTCATCGTCCCTATTACCTCTTCGCTGCGACTGACGCAGATTTGATCTTATCAATATAACACCCGCCTTGAAGGGCTGAATGGTTCCACGAGCAATGATTTATCTCCTATTTTATCTTTTAATTTCTAGGCTAATTATTAAACAGGCAGCGGTGACCTAAATGTGATCACTTGCTCTACTTCTCTTCAAGAGACAACTTTTCTTTGTCGAACAGTGGGTACATTTTCAGTGGCAGCTCTCGAATCATTAAGAATGTCATCACACTTTCAGGGCTATTGAACGCTCTAGGTGTGCTTCACATGACACCGATTTATGACCTGGTAATCAGAGACACTGTTAAATCTTGCACCATTCATCAATGTTTAACTTGATGCGTACCTCTGTTTTTGCGCATACAAGCCCTGGAGATGTTGTGTCGAGTGATGTATAGCTTGCTGGGTACCTCTGTTTCTTACGCACAAGAACCCTGGAGATGTGTCGGTGTGACGTTTAACTTGCTGGGTACCACTGTTTCTTACGCACAAGAACCCTGGAGATGTGTCGGTGTGACGTTTAACTTGCTGGGTGCCTCTGTTTCTTACGCACAAGAACCCTGGAGATGTGTCGGTGTGACGTTTAACTTGCTGGGTACCACTGTTTCTTGTACACATGAACCCTGGAGATGTTTCGATGTGATGTTTAACTTGCTGGGTATCTCTTTTTTTTTGCGCACTTGAATTTTGAAGATGTTGTATCTATGTGATACACTAATGCACTCACTCTCGTCACTATGTACAGGTTTGCTTAAAATATAGTTTCGTGTGACGCAGCACATCAGTAAAAGTTACTGTGGTCAAAGCACGTACGTAGAAGTGAGTACGTGCTTCTTTTTGTTGAATGTGGGAGT
>JACJUY010006961.1:10445-38804 GCA_014220935.1 Platorchestia sp. MABIK
AAACCTCATCATCCGTAATTTTGACCCGTAACGTGAAGATCGTAAATCCACCGTCGAGTCAAAACATTCTCCTCAAACGTAGTAAAACCCACTTACTGAAGCATTCACGTTTGTCTAGCCATGCCTATCTGGTGCAGTGACAGGCCAACATGTGGTTGCGCATCAATACTGGTGAATTTATATCAGTTTCCGTCCTGGGAAATGCACTTAATCTGATTATTTTTCATGATTTATTGCATCATCTGGAAGGTAATGAAATTGGCTTTCATCGTAGGTTTCTCGTTTTTTAGAAATTATTGTGACTATTAATTTGTGTAGCCTATTTTGAATTTGAACGTCATTTTCCTACTTATTTTTCACTCTTTCTCATTTTGACGTGTGTGCATAAAACATTGATATGTCTGCTTTGTAACCAATTTTCATGCAAATCGGTTGGAAACAAACTTTTTAGAGCGAAAATTGTTTTTTGGAATAAAAATTTAAATCGCTGTAACGTTTTTAAAAAAAATGATTTATGCCGAAAAATTTACACAACATTCTACGGCTCTGATGACTTTACTTGTGGTTAACATATTCGCACTAAATTTTCCCACACCTTGTATAATTGAAAAACTTGATTTGTAATATTCTGTTGTCAATTTAAAAGTCGTCCGTAAATAAAGAATCTAGTAAACATATGTACTGGTTGCAATACCTGCAGCCATTAGGAAATAAAAACATTCATCTTATAAATTGTGAATAGGTGGAGTCGGTGTTGGAGTCGCAAAATTTTGAAGTGATGGAGTCGGGGTCGCCAAATTCTGAAAAGGTGCAGTCGAAGTCGAAGTCACAAATTTATTCCTCAGACTCCGCAACCATGTTTCTACGTCTACCAATTCCGGACTATAATGAGCACGGAAAGTAGCAACAAAATACGATCGCTTAATTTATTTCAAGTCAAAGACACACGTGAGCATAAAAAGAGTTTCGAAATTTTAATGACGCAAAAAAATGGATCAACACAATTTATGAAGCACGACACAATATTATGGAAATCGATACTTCACATAGACAAAGAACGAAATAAAACGGAATACATAACATTTTACTTTCACTGCTCTTTCATGAGACTTAAATTGTCGGCTGCTTTTTTCTTGCTTTCCTTTTTATTCATAACCGCACTATATGAACACTTGAAATTGGTTTCTTGCGCAAATTTTAAGACAAACACTGCCATGCACCTGGCCTACTCTATTAACCACTTCCGTAAAAGTTGACCGTTTAAACCAGCCGCACTCGTACATGTAACTGAGAATTCGACCTCTTCCTTCGATTTACATGTGATCTCCGTAGACCCGACATCATCTTGCTTCTCAACTATTGCATTTCCGCCATACTTGTCACTCTCTGCTATCTGCTCTGCACTCAGCAGTGCAAGTTAATCATGATGCTAGTCCCCGATTGGTAATTTCCATCAAGCAACGGTAATCGAGTGAGTGACCGAGAAGTGAAGAAAAATCCCGCCCTCCTGAGAACAAGAAACTGCTTTAAATATATATTTCCCTTAAGCTCTTATCCCCTGTAATTTGCCGGTTGATGAACAATGCACACGAGATTCACCTTCAATTTAGGTCATGACTGAAAATGGTAACTGGTTTCCGCAGACATAACAGAATTGAAAGAAAAATACAATTGTAACTAAACGCTTAAACATTTGAATGAAATCCCTGACGTTGAAAACTGATTCAAGATTGCGTTTCAAAATCTAACCGGCTTTGCCGCACAAAGTGATAATTACATTTTCCCCCGCTATTCAAAAAGCATAACATATCCCGATCTCCTCACTCCCTTAATTAACTTCTCACAAAACATCATGTCACGACGCAAGCTTCGTCCCCTCATTGATTTGCATTAACAAGGGAGACTAAATCTGAGATTTGAGGAATTGGCATCACCTCCATGAAAAATATACATTCATGAGAGTACAAGCCATAAAAATACAAGAAAACGTGGAAAACACATTAATGATTATAAATTACAAGGAAGCAATTATGGAGGTACTCACCAAGTCGCAGATACCCAACTTACGATTACGATTTTCTGTTCGCTTTCTTCTGATGTGCAATCCCATTCATCGACGTTCAGGCTCAATACACAACTTTACCATTACGAAATTATATTAGAAGCATGACATTCTACTACACATGTTACCATACAATTTAAATCATTGGTAACGGTTGGTAATGACTGACAACAATTGGTACTGATTGGCACGGCCTAATGATAGGTAATAATTGGAACCGAATTTGACCGGCTAAATAATCCCTCTACGCATTTAAATATTCACAATTTATGTGAAACTTAAACAACTCCTCCTATATTGGGTTTCTTTCAACAGTGCGCGTCACAATCACCACACTCATTCTGTTCTTGTTTCCGTTATTCGTCAGTTCATTACACGAGCGGTTTGCAAGCATCAATTCATAACACGGGCGGAGACGGCTGTATGATTTTTCAAATCTGACTCTTCTCCACCGAGCTCCTGAATTCCTCTCCCATCATGGAACAATGATTAAGGATTGACTGATTACTCTTTCGCAAGTTACGTTTACTCCGGTCTTCAATATTATTTAAAAATACATACATTTTTTATCAAGCTACTTCTGAATAATATTTGAGTCCTATTTCCTATAGGACTCAAATGAGGATGTTCGTTCTATAGGCTTACCCTCCCAGCGTATTTTTTAATCACATTGGACTTTTTTCTTATGCGAACCCATTTTTTCTTTAAATTTCTGCAAAAATAGATAGAAGCGTCCATTACTACTTTTACCGACATATCTTTAAAATTTAGATTGAAACATTCTTCAATAATACAACGCACGCTATTTCTATAATACACTTTTTTAAATATAATTTTTCCAGTGAAACGCTTGGTTATTTGCGACCTTGTTGTACGCCCTTTCAAAGTCACTCTCATCAAAATGTAGCTATTATTGGTTGCACTGGTGCTCAAATTCTCCTCCTCTTAAATGCTCAAATTCTAAAATTTGTTTTTTTGTTGAGCTCAGCGTTCAATGTTTTTTTGTATATTTTTCACCGGCGAGTTTAGGTTCCCCGCTGTGCAGGCTTCCTGTCGCAACGACCAACCGTTAGGTTTTCGTATTTTTTTGTGCCCAATGGGCCTACTATGAATTACCCTCTTGACCAAGACCGATCACTTTCACTCACCACACTCTGCTTGACCAGGCCTGCTTAAGTGACTCATGTTGGCATAAAAGAAACTTAGTAGTTCGTATAACACAGCATTGCAACCTTGTAATAATGTCTAAAACGACTTGTAATAATTTCCCAACAAAACACGATTTTGCTATTAATTTTTAAAAATGATAATTTTCCCAAAAAACACAATTTAGTTATTAACTTCAAAAAATGTTTTAGCCCGTTACATATTTCGGAACGTGAATTGTTCGTGACATATTTCTTGACTATTTCTTAACAATTAATTGATTACGTACGTTCGATTAATTGATATTTTGGTTTTACACCTTATCGATTATTGTGACGTCCTACACCAACTATGTCTCACGCAGGAAGTGGGCCTCCCCTCACGCTGTTTATATATGCAGTTGCCCCTTCCATCCTCGACAGAGCGCGATCCTTCTCGCTTGAATTTCCCCAGCACTGATTGGCTGGCTTATTAAGACCCATTTCACACTGAGCTGGCAAAGCAGCATCTAGCAAGAATGCAAGAGCTATTTAGCAGATGGTCTACGAGACTGGTAGGTAGGAATAGCACTATTACGAGCCGTTTCCTTCACACTGAACTCGCACGTTTCATCCAACATCCAGCATGCGAGGTGAAAAGCCCTTCCTACCTACCAGTCTCGCAGACCATCTGCTAGATAGCTCATGCGCGTTTGCTATAGATGCTGCTTTCCTAACTCAGTGTGAAATGAGCCTACAAGCATTCCCCCCCCAATGTGTCACGTGTCCCGCTTACTGATCGGTACTCTCGAGTGAGCCACGTATTCTTCCGCGTACATGACTAAATACCCTTGGTACACCTTAACTTCCTGTTAATTAACATATTGTTCTCTTCACGTTACCTATTATACCTAGTTATTACATTTCAGTCTTTACTTAACGCTTCAAAGCATGTGCAAGGTTCGTAGTAGGAAAAATCACCCTACTTGACCCCAACTCTTGGAATAGATGTTTCCCCCTAAATTGTACCCCCGCTTCAGCCACGTCGCAGTTTCATGCGTTTTTCGCATGATTTTTGTACAATTAACATGTTTCCTTACAAGTGTGGATTCTAGCTAAATTTTACAGCGTTACAGTGCGTGTACCTCTATAATCGATTAGGAAATAGGTCACGCAAATACCTTGAATCTAAACGTTAGAGTATAGACGGCAAGCAGTGTTTAAGAACACCGTAACTGCACTTAGACAGTTTCTAAAAGTGCACTTATTGTCATGACTCCACAGAACCGAACTAAGATAATTCCTAACTATATTTTAGCGAAGACCTATATTAAAACACAAAAATTTGTATAATGTTAATAAAGAAGAATTTAAATAATAAAACCGTTATATACTCATAAACTTGAACCTGCGTCAACGAAAAAACAAAGGTTTTTTTAGGTATATATATTCACATCAGGTATGCAGTTCCCTAACCGTATGCTGATGTCACACTGTTGTTTTACAATCTTTTCTATATAGTCATTTTTTAAAGTGATTTACTGTTCTTTTGCGTGTGATGTATCCTTAGTATCATTTATCCATTTTATCAATGTGACTAAAAAAAATCTGTACATTTTCAGTTTGATGATGATGATGTAAATAGCGTCTAACATTGCTTTTTATGGAATGACAGTGTTGTAGAATTAAAAAAAATTGCTTGAGAAAATATTATAAGCAATTTTCTTTGTTTTAATCACGTGAAGAACGAGAACAACTGAATTTCACCGAAATCGTCAGCCGAGCTCTTAATCTACAATAGAAGACGAAATTTGTTCACCCGTTCATTGTTTGCGGAATACGCTTTTCTGAAACTGCGTTTGCCAACAGTATCATTCCTAAATCCATCAAAATGTCGCTGAACTAAAATTATGACGTACTAAATTCAGTTATTGATTGAAACATCACTACAAACGTTATTTCTCTCGCCAAATAAACACGTGGCTTCGAAAAAATCAAAACTTTAACGTGCGAGTCTCGTATTTCAAAGTAACTCTCAATATTTTACATGCAAAGTTCTATCCTAGACAACGAACTCGAGTGAACTGGAAACAATTTTACTTCGCTTGAAAAATATGCAGATAAATGTAGGACATAAAACAGAGCCTGCACCATCAGATGCCCGGCGACAAAGAACGAAAGGACAATGTGCATCTCATGGCCCCTGAATAAAAACAAAGCAAGACATAAATATTCGAGGCCAGTTGTGAGCTGCTGCTGTAGGTACGAGATTCCTGCAGCATCAACTCGGGAAGAAAAGTCGAGTGTTCATTCAACATTCAACCGCTGGAGCAAATTCTTTTGTTATTCTATTCTAGCATCCCGTGCATGTGTGGGAACATTTTAGGTAAAATATTATTCAATATATACTCAACATCTCAAATACATTTAAATTCATACACACCGCAGGTAGAAAAAATGTTTATAGCATTCAGTTGATTTATTGTTTCTGAAACATCAAACAAGGGCTTCGGAAGAAATTTGTTAAGTTCAATCATACAATCATGTAATCAATGCATAGAAGCAAGTTGAAAAATCGTGCTCCAGAAATATTTTTCTAGCTAAATTATTAAATCGCTGTGAGCACAAACACATCATCGCACAATGTGCAAATATTATGCTGAAGCAAGTAGGAGAATTTTACATGGTTTTTACAAGAAAGAAATTATGTATTTCAATCGATGCATTGTGCCTATGTTTTCTATGCTTGTCATCGTTAACTGTGGTCATAGCGTCAAGCGACGTAAAATCTAAAACACGAGGTTAAAGATCAATATAACTAACGAGTCAGCAGAAGATGATCGTGGAATGTCACGAAGAAGACGTGGGATGCCAAGAAATTCCTCATGACCCTAACTTGCTCGTGAGCTCAGCTGATGTCATTGATCGTAACCGGAAAAGTTGTCGAGGTACAGCTTACATCTAACGAAATGGTCGCCCGCTCCAATTGATAAGGACTGTTGAAAAATCAAGAGATCAAAGTTTAATGACAATCTCCACGGGGTCCTTGTTGAAATCTCAAATCACTTTTAAAGAACGCTGGGACTGAAGTGAGTATGGATACAATATTATTGAGAGGATAAGGATGCGCATAACCAGGCTGAATTCTAAGCCACCTTTAATTAAAACATTTGAAACAAAAGATCGAATTAAACTTGAAAGAAGTATGAAAAAGAGGCTAAACAGTTCAACAAAATTTTGATTTGAATAGATGAAGCGAAAATCGATTTTCCTGAAAGAAACACGGGGGCTCGTGTATGAAGGACAAGTTGAGCTTAATACAAGCACCATACCTAAAGTAAACAATTTATGGTAGAACTGTTGTGATATAGGGCCTTTTTATCTAATGATACCGGAGAAATTTAATGGTCGAATGGAAAGTGAATAAGTTAAAATATACTCACTCTGTCAAATTACGTTTTCAAAAGTGCAACATCGCCATTCTTACTTCAACAGCACAACGATCCAAAGCATACCGTCAAAAAATACGACAGTGATTAAGGAGCTGCAAAGTTGATGCCTTGAAATAGCCTAATCAGTCCCCAGATCTCAATCCAGTTAAGAACTATCGGAAAAAAATTAGATAGGAAATAAACTGGCAAGAAGTAAAAAAGCATCAGAGAACTGGAAGAACTTTTGAATAATGGGTTTAAATTTCTGTAACTTCATGCATAAAGCTGGTTGAAAACAAGGAAAATAGAGCTAATATTTGTTTAAAATAACGGTAGCGCCACCAAATGTTATACAAATGTATTAATACCTGTACGCAAAGAGACTTAATAATATTATACTTTAAATCGTCTCAGCAAAATAAAACTTCAGGTTAATTCTCTTGGTTGGTTATCCATGACAGAGTCTGGTAAAGAATTATCTTTTGTATCCCACCTTCTACGCAGAGCTGATCTACCGAATGATATATAAGTTATATCTTCAAATGAGACAACATATTGTAGATTTATTCTCAAATAAAGAATACCATTCATGCCAAAGATTGAACAATATATCTCTAGATTGTTTAAAATGATGCTTGACCAGAGCATTCAATTTAACTTAAACTTAATACAACTTTAAATATAACTGAAAATTTAAATTTCAATCTCCTGTTCTACCGAACTTTCCTAAGTGTTTGTAAAACATTGCTTCAGTATAAATACGATGTTGTTAAGATGCTCTTTGAGCAAAATTAACTGTTTCTTTTATCAGCACTGTTCAATCATCCAATGCAAACATTCCATCCCATTGACATTTGGAAGCTTTTCCTTCCGTTAAAGAAATTCACCCACTCTTCTAACGTGAAAAAAGCGTTCACAGGTCCCCACAAAACTTGTTTCTCGTCGTCTCGTGATTTCATTTCGTCTCCCGGATAAAAGGGCCGGAAATTGCCTGTGAGCAGAACCGGCGTAGGCAAGAGTGGCTGCTCGTGTGATCTGATGAAAGGAGAAATATTTCGCTGTGCAACGAGAAGGAAGATTTTTACAAGCTTTCAGAGTCGATTGTTTCCGGCTCGTTTGTGTAGAAGTGCTTTAAAATATCCTCACCGAATGCTGCTTTTAACTGTTCATTTTTTCGCGCTGTCTTTCTCGGTTTTTTATTTGGGAAGACCGACGTTAGCACCCAATAAGTTAGAAATACTAAAACGCTCGTACATGACTGAAAAGTTTTCATTTTTCTGCGCCTAACGGTCGGAGGAGACACCGTAAAATGGGAGAGAACACTAGACTGTTTGTCAAGACTCTAAAAAGTTTTCGAAAACGAATGAGAGTGGAGACGCTGCATGAAAAATGTAAAGAAGAACGTGCTGGGATATTTGCAAAGATACTGACCCATATGGAGTTGGGAACATTAGAATGTTTGCAGAAACATGAAAAAATAAATAAAAAAACGCCTTGCTTGGGAATATGAACTTCGAAATATTTGATAAATGATTTCGAAATCTGTTTGAGGGGCATGGAAAAAATAATTTTTCTTGTAGCGGAGCCAGTGGCAATTCAAACATTCAATAAGAACTTGTTAGTAAGGGGGAA
The DNA here is from genome assembly GCA_014220935.1 of Platorchestia sp. MABIK. NCBI lineage: Eukaryota > Metazoa > Arthropoda > Malacostraca > Amphipoda > Talitridae > Platorchestia > Platorchestia sp. MABIK. The sequence continues at coordinate 18,695 of JACJUY010006961.1, forward strand.
AAACTTGCTCGTTTGCTTTTGTATTCAAGAGAGTGCGGTGCTCAAGGATTAATACGTTTTTTGGTGAAAAGAGCTTTACAAAACTAATCTAAATCTATCGCTTACTTTCATGCATGGGTCCCTTAAAGTTGCACTCAAACATTTCTTCAATATTATAATTAAATTCTCCTCGTCATTTCTTTAGGGCTTAATTCTATTTCTCAATTACAACAGGACTTAGGCAACGATAATCCCGATTCACTTTGAAAATCGCCTTCCGTTAGTCAGTAGGAATCGATAGCCAACATCTCTCAAAGACTGCCTGTAATTTCCCCGAACCAATTGGGTTCGCTGAGACAGGGCATTTCAAACACGCCATTCTGTAGTTACTGTGAGGACTGGGTCACAGTACCATGGCTTTCCAAACAAAGCATTCAAAAGGTACTGTGGGTACTGGTTCTCAGAACCAAGGCTTTCCAAGCACAGCTTTCAATAGGCACTGGTTCCCAGCATCAAGGCTTTGCAAACACAGCTCTCAATAGGGACTGCAGGGTTCACAGCACCAAGGCTTCTCATGCACAGCATTCAAAAAATACTGTGAAGATTGGCTCACCGAATAAAGGTACAGTGGGTTCTGTACTGGCTCAATGAATCAGGGTATTCTAAACACGGCGTTCAATAGGTACAGTGGGTACTGTACTGGCTTACTGTCTCAGAACATTTCAAATACTTCATTAATTAAGCAGGTGCTGATGCTGAAGGTACTGGTTCAAAGAACCAAGGCCTTCCAAACACAGCATTCAACAGGTTCTGTAGGTACTGGTTCAATGAACCAGAACATTCCAAGAAATATATTCAAAAAGTACCTCTCTAGAGGGGTTAAGGGCTTCTTTGGGGTCGAATCATCGAAAATGAAATTTTTGCTTGAAAATGTTCCCAAACCCTTCCTACACCACGTAGTGAAAACGGGAACCCTGTACGAGGCTTCTAACCCTTCAAAATACCCCCCAAAGGGTGTATTTTACCCTAAATATCCCCCAAAGTGGGGTATTTTGGAGGAATACCCAAAGGGTTTCCATAATACCCAAAGAGAGAAAACAATGGAAAAACAAGTGGAGTTTTGACACCTGTCTATTGTGAATCAAACAGAAAAAAAATTCGTCTATATCTGCACTATTGGCTGGCTAATTGACTTTTGAACAAATTTATTTTGGCTGGAGGGAGGGATGGGTTGTTGTTTTGGCCAAATTCCGAAAACTTAATAGGCTATACCTGTCTATTCGAATGCTGCAAACATGCTCTGAAAACCTCAAAGCTTATTTCAATCTGGGAACATTTTTGTATTTTTTTTAATTATTGGAAAAGCGCGTTCGGTTCCCTTAAGTACTGGAATAAATTGAACATATGAACGTGCAATGCTCAAGAAGATGTGTGCGAAGTATGTGTCAACTCAAAAAGTCGGCAAGTCGGAGGAAGCAATACCCAAACATTTGATTGGCCGTTAGTTGAACTATTAGTCAGGGTATTTTACATTTATTGCTCTTACATAAATTTATTTATATTGTTTTTGCCTATATTGAAAAACAGAGGGAAAGTTTTAGTTTCAATGAAAGAGGGTCTGCGATAGTGAAAAAAAAATCTTTCAAGCCAAAGTTTATGACAATCTATTAAACTCATAAACAGTAACATAGAGCAAAGAGTTACGTTACCTTTTACAGGTATTCTGTTTTTTTCCTCTAGGCAAATGATAGATGTTCAAATTTTAAATGAAAACAGACCCACAAAAATGTTTTTCAAACATTTTCCAGCAGTTGCAGAAATGACGTTGATGCTCCCTCATCGCATCAGTGCTAAATGCTTTAGATTTGATTTAAATTTGAAGATTCTACAATTAACCTATAATAATCTATTTTGTATTTCCCACTATTTTATACTGCGTAAGCTTCCTGGATACGATAATTATAATCTTACAACAACAAACTGGTTTCGTAGTAAATTTTAATAAATCTGCAGAATTGAGCACTTGCCACAGAAAATATCTGAAAATTTAGAGCTTCAAGCATCTCATAGACCAAGTAGTTCCAGTCCGAATTACTCCATCTTTCTGGGTGAATTTCAGTCTTGACTGTGAGATCATCTGAAGCTTTTTTGTTGCTCTGCATTTTAAATGAAATTAATATTTCTAAATAATAGCCATTAATAGCAGTTTATTTTCATGTTGAGTCAACAGCCTTTTCAGAATTTCAAGATTTTCTCTCCCCGTCCTGCTTGGAACAGGGAAAAATGTTATCGCATTTTTTCCATTTACAAGTTGATGAATTTAATTTCGCTTCTGCAGACTTCACTAATCAATTCAAAAAGTTGTTGCTAGAAGTTCTGTTGCTTGTCTCTGAAATTCCACTGTCGAGATCCATCAAATATAAACTAAGAAATCACATACATATGATTAACGCTTCATTAGTTCCTAATTAACTTATTTTCTACCCAAGTGAAAAATGGGCCAGCGTAAATTAATGCTCAGATGGGGCATTCGTTTCGCACAGATTTCATCTTACGAAATGATTCACTGATATTTTCACCTTGATAGAGCAGCGCATTTTTCAGAACTTTTTTTTCTGTGCAAGTCACTTTCATTGAGTCAATAGAAGAAAAACATATTGATATTAGGAAATTTGAAGAATAGCGTGTTGGTGCAACATCTGAATGACACGAATAAGAGACGTGAAGAAGGTAAGCTTAACAGAATACGAAGATCGATTGGTTATAAAACGTGGAGCACGGATTACCTGTGAAATTTGTCAGCAGTAAATTTAAAGCAATGGTTACATAGGCTCGTAAAAATATGCACGCCGGTAATGTGTTTGCTCCCCGATTTTTAGGCTTTGGAAGAATGCAAGGTGGTGAAATTTAACCCGATCGGACCACTTGAGAGACGCAGCGCAGCGTGCGAAGAACACTCTCAAACACTACACGCTTAGAGTGTCTAAAGAAATACACGAGGACACTGTAGTGTGTACTGCAGTGTGTACTGCCCAGCTTGCGTACACCTGTTTTTAATGCCATATCAAAATCATTTCATGCACGTGACTCCAGAGAAGTGCAACAACCCGAGTCAGAATTTAATTTGGACGAATAAGTTCTCAATATATTTAACGTGGAAATCGAATCCTATCACCAAAGTTAAATTTTCTCTACAAAATATGATTGGAATTCAACTCGATTGGAGCACTTGGAGTCCTTTCGAATACGTTGAGCACTCCACGTAAAACGAGGACTACAACAGCGGACAGTGTTACTAGAACACCTGCAGCTGCATGCAAACGACTGTTTTCAAGGGCTGTGGCTAGCCTTAAAATCGATCAGATTACATTAGATAGATTTGTTTACACATTCCTTGCCCCAAAAAAATGTTCCAGGAGAGGACATTTAACCTTGGCGAGATTAGATTAATTTTGATAAGTTCCCAAGCCCTAACAAAGGTGTCCCGAAGACAGATACCTCAAACCTATATTAGATTGTCGCTTATTGTTATTAGTTAGTTTGAGTCTCCTTTAACCACATCGAAGGTGTTCTGTAAAGAGAGAATTCTTTACCTGGATCAACTTAAATGAGATAGTTTTAGTCAAGCTATCCTCAATAACAGTGTTATAATGAAAAGACCCTTAGCCTGCATTAGATTAGATCAGAAGGGCTAATTTAACTTCCATCACCACAATAAAGATGCACCAAAATGAGTTTCCTTAACATGTTTGCAACTAGATAAGTTAGTTTGAGCCCCCTAACCACACTAAAGGTGTTTAAAAAAAGACTCTTATCTTGGATGCCAACTTGCATTCGACTAGCGATCGTGGGCAAAATTAAAGGGATTTTGCACCCACTCATGCCCACTCGAAGCTAGGCAGTTTACGTGGAGTTGGAAACCGAGCATGAATTTTGCCCACATTAACTTCTTATAAAGACCGAACGATGTTTAGATCAGGTCATTGTGATATGTTCCGCTTCGTCTTTATGTTCGCAATCCCTTATTTGAGCGTAATGAACATTGCGAACAGGGCAAACAGGATTTCGGAAAAAAGGTCGTTCTGAAGTGGCACCAGAATGGCACGTCCCACACCACGACAGAGCCCCCGTCCATGCTTAACGATAGGAACTAGTCGCTACGAAACGCTTCTGCTCTTGTTCTCTAGTTAAACACAAGTGCAGTTGTCTAAAATATTGTACATGATTCATGAAATGTGAATCACAATGATAATGTGAGTGTGATTCACCTCACATTATCAAAAAACTCTTGCAGACATGCTCATAACATTTATTTGAAAAGAATCCAACTTTACGAATATTAACGAAAAAGATAAGTCGTAGAGTATGCAAGTCGATAAAGGAAAATTAGCTGCTGGCGGTACAACGACTACAGCGAAAAATGTTTGAAAATTCAGCCCCAGGTTCGTTCAACTTTTTTGTTGTCGCCTTCAGCGTCATCGCTTTTAGCACACTGTCGCCACACTATGTAACAGCATTGCTAATGTCACCTGGTGGTCGCATCATGCTGCTTCTGTTAAATGACTCTAGTGGATCAGAGGTCCAGGAGATTCGTGTTCAATTTGGAAATTATTTGCGCGAGCGTAGTCTAAAATTTTAGGGTGGTAATCGTTTTCAACACTGATGTTCAGTGAACTTCTGTTGTTTTCGGTTTATTACCATCATACTCTACCTTGAACTCTCTGTTCTACTTCAATGAGGATTATCATTCCCAGAGAATTATGTGAAACCCCGAGCTGATAGCTTAAAAGGCCTTCTTTTTGTTGAAATAGAGGGTTTTTGTTTTGTTGAAACCCTTTTTTTCCGGTTCAATACAGTTGTCCTGTTTTTCAACCCCTCTGACTTTTTTCTTCAACTTTGTTTCAGAACCTTCCTTCTCACCTTACTGTTGCTGTGTGCACGGTTTTTTTTTTGAGTGGGAACACACCTCTTGCATAGATTCCGCGTTCCTCGACTCCAAACTAAATGATGTCATCACCATTCCTCTCACCTTTTTGTATTTAGAGAAGTCGAAACTAACTTATTTTCTAATCTACTTTGATAAGGACATCTTTCCTATGCTTATGTTGGCTGTCAAAATGTTTCTTAAAGTAATCCTGGCAACCTCCACAAACTCGACTATTTTAGACTAAGGGTGCGTTCACACTACGAGAGGAGCAGAGCGGCAATAATGCTTGTACATGTTTGAAAGCAGAAACGCTCGGCTGTTCACACTGCAAGCGGAGCGGCACGCTCGGGAAATTCGTTGGGATTTTTGACGCTCGCTGCGAGCATTTCTACGCCACTCCGCCTTTGGATCGTCAGATCCTACGCGGGGTAGAATTGTTGCTTTATTTAAAAAGTATAACATTTAACTAAAAATTTGTGCAACTAATATAACAACTATTACATATAGTGTAACATGTAATATTTCATTTAAATTTTGCCCACTTGGGTTCAAGAAGCATTTATTTATTTTTTCTTCTGCTTTCTCCGATTTTTTATTTTATCATTGCTTCAAGTTGAGGAATCTGATTTTATTTTCCTTGTTATGTAGTTTTATTTTTCTTGTTATGTTTTGTGTTTTATTTTATGATCTTGTGAAAGGAATAATTATGCACAATTTTTGAACGAAGTTTTAATTTTTTCCGTAGAACGGGAGGAAAAGGAGGCCGTATGGTGAGGAGGAGGCCTCAAAATGTGTCTATTACAATATGAGATGCAAAATATAATGAGCTTGGGGGATTTTCCTTCAATACCAACGGAAAATGTGTCAGTATTATGAGGATTTTTCAGTTAGGAAAAGTCAGTATTTGTCCGTATTTTTCACTAAGCTTTCTCTGGCGCAATCCAGAATTTAAGAAGGTAATTGTTTTACTTGCACTCACCTTAAAGTCACCACAAGACGCTCCTTATTTCCTAATGGCCTACGAAAACCTGTAGTCCTATAAAGTGATTCAACCTTTATGTAAAGACTTTAATATTGCGCAAACTACTATGCTTTACATGTCTCCTGAATAAAAAAATTGTGAATAATTACCGAATGGCAAATTTATCTTCTCTCGTTGGAAATTTTTCCTACCTATAATGAATTGTAATAAATCAAAATTTGCAGGTTTCATAAGAAAAAACTCAAAGAATCATGATTTATCTCTCAGTGCTTCGAAGAGATATTGGTATTCTCCATTGCGATATCTCCTCACGTTGATGGGATGGACCCAGTGTTTCCGTTTTTGTTTTTTTTGCTGTCGAGCCATCAAAAAACACACACACGAAATCCTCCTTAGCGACAGATTCTTGTGTAGGTCGCTCTGCTCTGCTTACATGTGAACACCTGCTCCGCTCTGCTCCGTGCTGTTCCGCTCCGCTCCGCTGATAGTGTGTAATAAGGCACACTACAAGCGAAGCGGAGTTCGTGTTCACATGTAAGCAGAGCGCAGCGACCTACACATGAATCAGTCGCTATGGAGGATTCTATGGGTGCATTCGTATTGCTCGCCAGCAAAAACAGAAACGGAAATACCGGTTCCATCCCATCAAGGTGAGGAGAGATCGCTATGGAGAATACCACTATCTCTTCGATGCCCTGAGGAGAGATGAATCGCAATTTTTCGAGTATTTACATATGAAACCGGCAACGTTTGATGTACTCCAATAATCCCTTATTGAATGAAAAATTTACAAGGGGATAAGATAGATTTGCTGTTCAGTAATAATTCATACATTTTTATTGAGGAGACATGTAAAGCGAAGTAGTTTAAGCAAAATTAAAGTCTTAACACAAAGGCTGTCACTTTATAGAACTACAGGTTTTCGTAGGTCATCAGGAACGAAGGAGCATTTTGTGGTGACTTTAAGGTGAGTGCAGGTAAAATTATTACCTTCAGAAGTTCAGGGGTGGGCCAGAGGAAGCTAAGTGAAAAATACTGACTTGTCCTGGCCGAAAGTTCTTAAAATACTGACATGTTTTCCGTTAGTACTGGAAAAAATCACCAAAGCTCATAATACGAGTATTTTGCAGCTCATTGTGTATTAGACACTTATTGAGTCTTCTTTTTCGCCATACGGTCTCCTTTTCTTCCCATTTTACGGAAAAAATTAAAACTTTATTAGAAAAACGTACACAATTATTCTTTTAGCAAGATCATAAAATAAAATACACAGCGTAACAAAAAAAGCAAAACTACATAACAAGGAAAATAAAAGAAGATTCCTTGAATTGAAGCAATAATAGAATAACAAATCAGAGAAAACAGAAGAAAAAAGAAATAAATGCTTAATGAACCCAAACGGGCAGAATTAACCTAAAACATTACCTGCTACACTATCAGTTATAGTTGTTATATGATTAGTTGTACAAATTATTTGGTTTATATTTAACTTTTTTAAAACAAACGACAATAATTATTCTACCCCTGTGAGAAATGACAATCCAAATGCGGGCCGAAGAGAAACGCTCGCCGCGAGCGTCAAAAAATCCCAACGAATTTCCCGAGCACGCGGCTCCGCGCTGCTCTGCTCCGCTTGCAGTGTGAACAGCCAAGCGGTTCTGCATTCAAATATGCACAAGCATTATTGCCTTCCCGCTCCGTTCCGCGTCGCTCTGCTCCGCTCGTCGGAGAGATCGACTTGACGCTGTAGTGTGAGTAGAATGTTTTATGCAATTCTCACACCAGCCGGACTGATACTTCTTGCTGCCACCGATGGGGTCTGACCGTTGGGACACATGTTGGAGCTGTGTATTGGATGGTCGAAGTACAGCACATTTTGAAACAAATGTTTCTCAAATTTGCTCTTGTGCGTGTAATTGCAGCTTGCTTGGTTTTACGTCTATACATTATGAGTCAATTAATTTTTTGAGTAATTGTTCTTAAACTTATTTGAACTTAAGGCAACATATATCCTTCTTCCAAGCGGTCAATATTGAGTTTAAGTCTTTCACAGAAATTAAAAAAATTCCGTTCCAAAGAATCACTAAAGGAACACATTTAAAAACGTTTAACACGAATAACATTCTGCTCGCTGATGCGTTATTTTTGAGATGTAACAATAATTAGGTTCACATGGGAATAACGTTATATGGTCGGTTGCTTATTCGCCGCATTGTTGGGTGACGCCCACTTTTCTAGCGGGACACGCCCACTTCTAGGCCCGAAAATAACAGCCTCGGTATGGGTAAGTTAAGGTAAGCTATTTTAGGTTGATTCATGTTATTTTAGGTTAGTTTATATAACTAACCTACCATAACCTACCCTAACCTAACCCATCGTTACGTTAATACCGTATTACTCCATATTTACGTGTCCGTTCCTTCACTTTTATGTACGACGTTCTCATAACTTCAAAGTTGAATAACTTGAAAATAACGCATCAGCAAGCAGAATGTCATCCATGTAAAACGTTTTAAATGTGTTCGTTTAGTGATTCTTCGGAACGGAATTGTTAATTTCCGTGAATGGCTTAAATTCAAAATTGACCTTTCAAGCATACACACAAGTCTCCATAGTAATGTAAGTGGAAGCATGCGAGAGAAAATCGAGTATAAAAAAACAATATGGAATTTAATTGTTGTCAACGTATGGTATAATTTTATTGCGAAGTTTAGGCACTTGGAGACATTTTAAGACGTTTTACATGAATGACATTGTGCTCGCAAATGCTTAGTTTTCGAGATATAGGAGAAATAACGTTCAGGTAAGAACAACATTACGGCAGTTTCGAAATGGCTCTTGCGGTGTAATGCAATTTTGAATTGAATGTTGTCACCTACTTTTATAATTTAATTATGAAATTTTAGTAATTCGAGACATTTTAAGACGTTTTACTTGAATGACATTGTGCTTAGAAATGCTTAGTTTTCGAGATATTGCCAGCAGTTTCGGTTTGACTCTTGCGGAAAAGTGTTTATTACGCATTCTGTTATTCATTTCAATGAAGAAAGTGAAATACCTGTGTGCCTTTACTGTGGCCGCAATTGCGGCATTGTTGGAACACGCTCTGCTTTTGCACGGGGAACCCATTTCATGAACGACGTTCCTATAACTTCAAAGTTAAATATTTCGAAAACTAAGCATTTGCGAGCACAGTGTCATTCGTGGAAAACGTTTTAAAATTCACCATGTTACCGAGATGAGGCAACAAACTTATTAAAATCGTCGACAACATTAAAGTCAATATTGACCGAAAATAAGTATATCGAGAAATTAAAAAATGACCATAGGTTCTGACCTTATTTTAAAAAGTATAAAGTTTTAAAAACATTCTAAGAAATGCTGCAAACAATGACGCCTTAACACGTTCCCTTCGTATTGGGCCACATGATACATTGTGTACCAACAGATAAATTGCTCATTTACGTATCAGTATAAATATACACGACATTTTATCTGTTTCGCGACATTTTTTAAAAATAATTATCACACGAGAAGAAATGTTATCGTGCAATTGTGTTTTTCATATTCGTTGAGAAGAATTAAAATTTATTCAGGCTGGAAAATCGATTTCCCAATTTTGCTTCTTGCAACATGACCACACCAACAGTTAACAGCCGCGGAAACGCAACGAACGTGTTAAAGAAGTCAGAAACATCACGTGAAAGGTAAATTTCCCGCATGTGTTGCTAGAATTAGCCATAGTTCTTGCAGTTCATAGGAACCATAGCCAGGAATTTAATTTTCCGTCCTCTTTCACCAGAGTTTAAAATTTCTAATTTGGATTTGATGTAATATATATGAATGGTAAAATCAACTAATGCAATCGTAAAAAGGTGAATGATGTTTTCTCCACTCGCGGCATTAGCAAAGGACATCCTGCGTAGTTCTGATTAGTTGTTTTAGATCGATAAAACAAATCCTAACTTTCATAGCCAAATGATCGCCGAGTAACCTTATTGTCATGAGAAAGTTTTTTAGTATCCTCTAGTCTATAATTTCTGATGCAGTAATATGCAAGGCTCGTACAATACACAAATTTTCCGTTTTTTCACAGATATCGGTAGAGATAGTTTTAGCAAATACACTGTGACAAATTTAAATCGTTCAGAATAAAATTAACAATAAGGTGGTCAGTACTCGGTGAGAAAAACATGTCTGCTTGATATCTCAGTAAAAGCCGTCACATTCCTCACTTCTCGGCCCTCAGTTGGGGCGAAAGTTAGTGAGAGAAGAACAGTACAGATACTCCCTGTTGCGACGAACTTTGGCTCAACTTCGTGGCAGAACTTTGAACTCGAACTTAAGGGCTCGAGACCCGACTTAGTGTGATTGCGAAGGATCGAAGAGTTCTCTTCTACCATTCAAAGGCTGACTGCACTTTGTGGCTGCTGGCACTATAGTGTTTGAGTTGCAAGTCTCCGGTTTTCATTCCACTCGTCATCCCTTATACGCAGACACTGATACCATACGCATAAAAGAAGGGCGTTGTGAAATGTTCTCGAAACGTTCTCGAATTTGTTTTTTATAAAGTTTCCAACAACTTTTGAATTTAAATTCGAGTTGAATACTGATCTTCAGTTTAACCCATCGGAGTCAATGTGTTAAACTTCTCTAGGTCCCACCACTAAATGAACCCCACACCATCGCAACGTCTCGCAGGTTTCCGGATTTAGCTGTGTGCTGCGGATCGTATCTGAAAATATCAAGGGGAGGTGGCGGTGAATTATTTCAAAGCCGCCGCGGGCCAACCAGACTGCTTTCATCACAGACGATCATCTTCTGCCACTGATTTGAACACTTAAATATTTTTCGTGCAAAAATCGACAGCAGTTTCTCCTCGTTTGATCTGGAGTTGTGGGTTCTTTGTGACTTGCGAATTTGTTCGCTCCGGTGCAGAAATTAGGTTGTTCTTGGATTCTTTAATATTACGGTACTTGCGAGAGCGCTGCTGTTTCTCAAGTTCTATATGGCCATCAGTTTACCTGCATGTCTGTATCCACACGTGACATTGTACTTCGCTGTATCATGGTAAAACCTTCGGTATTTTCATAATTGCATTGAAAGTCCAGAACTACACATTTTGTTTTTTAGAAAATTAGTTTTGGGGGATCAAAGAGGGTTAGGAAGTACGAAAAGAAAAGCTCAGGCAGCGCGAGAATCGCTGGGTGTTGGAGAACAGTGCAGCGATGTAGCCCATCGTTCTACGTCACTAACTTCCACAATATTTCCCTATAGTTAAAAAAATATGGAATTTTTCTACAAAAATTCAAGCCAAAACAAATTTTACAGTAACATTTTTCTCTCCCAGCCACTTCTCAGCTCCTGACTTTCAGTTGTGACAAAGGTTATTTCACTAGTCAGAAAGTTATTAGTTGTTTTAATTTTTCTGGGGAAATAAATACCAATGAACGTTTGATGAATAAGTAGGATCGTTATCGTGAAAGAAAAAAATCCAGTGAATGTACTTAACCAACATTTCACTTATATGTCAGCTTTTAAAATCCATTGAGTAATTTTTTTTAGATTGTTCCGTCCGTTCTCTCCCAATGATAACCATACGATAAGAATGATATCAGCGAAATAAGAAAGTGGTCATTTATCTTCACGCTACCTATTTCCTTCTTTTGTGTTTCCGTTTCCATCCGGTCATTAATCTCTCAGAGTAATAAACTTTATCGGTTTTTTTAAATGGAAGGAGAATGTTAGAAAATTCCGGTGATTTTCAATGCTGATTAGTTTGCAGCGTTTTTGGATCCACCTCATGCCCGAGCCTGTAGACTAGAAACACTGTCAGCGGTAAAAATTTCTTTGGCGACTGCACTGAACAATCGTCAGGGGTTCTGTAATTTATTGTCGCGAAATTGAATTGTCCTGCAAAATTTAATCAGCGGGTAATTTGTTTTATTCGTGGCCGTCTTTTTCTATACTTCTATCTCATTATAAAGCTCATAAAAAATCTTAAAAAATTTTTTAGGATAAGCCACACCTCTATTCAACAGTCTCATCATATTTGTTTTTTGCTTACTTACCGTGGCTTCCTGAGAAACGATCATGATTGTATCAGGTTGTAACAGAAGTTATGTCCAATTTTTGGGCTATATGTTTAGAGCACGATTACTTCAATTTAGCTTGTTAATGTTGTGTGCTTATCTATGACAATTAATAAAATATTATCTCTTCTTTCAATTTGTGTGATAATTATCGTTATTAGTAACTATCATTAGCTCTAATGCACACTCCAAGTAAAGTGCATTACAGACATATTTTACTGTTTGAATTTCATAAAGGCAAACGGCAAGCTCAGCAGCAAAAACACTCAATGACACTTATGGAAATGATGTTGTGAATGAAAAGACCTGCACAAGATAGTTTTCTCGTTTCGAAAAAGATGACTTCAGTCTGAAAGACGAACCGAGAGCAGGATGCTCAAAAAAACTAAATTCTGAGCAATTGCTAGCTACCATTGATGAAAATCCAACCTGTACTACTAGAGAACTGAGCAAAACCTTTAATGCAAGCCAAATGACCATATATCGAAAAATGAAAAGCCTTGACAAAGTCTCATAGGCTGGGAAATGGGTCCCACACGATTTTTCAGAAATCAACAGGCAACAGCGTATGACCTGCTGTGTTTCACTGCGTTCTCGTGAACTTCCGGCATCTTTTTAAGACCGAATCATAACTGGCTTGAGCGCAAAGAACAGTGGCGAAGTCGTGGTTCAAAGCCAATTCCACAATCGAGGAGTGGACTGCATCCTAAAAAAATTCTGTTTTGTGAATGGTGGGATTTGAAGGGAATTATTTATTATGAACTAATGGATGACAATAAAAAAATAACATTTGAAGGATACTGTCAGCAGCTAACTCGTTTAAAATCAGCTTTACAGGAAAAGCTGCCGTCTCGGATCAATCGAAAGGAGTGATTCTGCACTATGACAATGCCAGACCCGGCACTTCAACAGCAACCAAAAATCTCATTGAAGAATTTGGCTGGGAAGTCATGCATCACCCACTATATTCTCCCAATCTTGCTCCAACCGATTTTCATCTTTTCATGAGCTTACAGAATCACTTATTGGTACAGTCTTACTCCAAGAAAAGAGGTGGAAATGTAACTATTTTTTTTTTTAATCCAAAATGACTAAATTCTATGAAGAAAGAATCAGAAAGCTTATGACAAGTTGTTAAGATGTAATTAATAAAAACGGTGACTGTGTTGACTAAATAAATGTATTTTTGAATGAATTTTCACTTCATTTCAAATTTTAAAAAATGAACAGACCTTCTGTTACAACCTGATGCATCCAAGCAAGCGTTTTGTAAAGGAAACACGGTAATTTTTATAATATAGATGTGAAAACAATTTTTGGAAAGTAAATAAACGTTTTCATGAACAATGTCGTGTTAAAAATGGCAATGAAATTTTTTACAGATCATCGTATTCACATGGGGTTATCTCGATTATTTTTTAATTTCTTTAAACTTTTCAATGAATGAGACTGCCTGCGCTCCTATTATACATGGTAAAGAATACATGTATTCTCCAAAATTAAATTCATATGACAGAGAAAAAGATCGAATGAACATGAGACAAGATTGCGAAGAAGAATTAATTCTTCAATCTCTCTGAAAGTTAGCGGTTTTGTTGGTTTAAATATTCGAGATAGACTAGTGGGCGTATTTCTAACGTACGCTCCCCGAAGAAACCGTGGGGCCTGCAAGTCGTTGCCTGCTCGGCATCTGTACGCAGTCAGTCTTACAACTCCACACCCACGGGGGCCGTGAGCGTCTCGCGTTGCGTCCCAACTTAGAGCTGAGATGCTTTTTCAATCTCGTAAGTCCACTGACAAAGACAAGTAGCGGATTTGTTCAGGGTCCCTTCACAGATCATGATACAGGGCTGAGCAAAATTCCTGTTGTACCTCTGGTAATTCATTTGGTTGAACGAAAATTTTCCAAAATTGCGGCAAAACCAATGTAGCCTGAGAGGAAGTCTCGCTCAGTGTGACGTGGTGTATAATCGCTATTAGATTACTACTTAAAGATCATCAGCTCTGAAGTCATGATTGATTTAATTGTGGTAAGTAATATTCTTTTGCTGTGAAGAATTGCAAGTATAGTGTGGATTAATGTACGAATATAGAATCAAAATTTGATACTACCTAAAATCCCCACCCAAAAAATTATTTAATAATTTTAGTTTCTTCTTCATAATACATATACGTGATAATGATAAGCTGAAACATTATTAAAATTTCTGGACAATGTGGTTGAAGTGTGGTATAAAGTTAGCCACACAATTTTTTCAACATTATTCATTTATTTTTCTATTTAGAGTTGTGGTGTATACTGCATTACATCAAACCCGTCCTGAATATTACAAAAGTTTACAGCAAACTTGATATTTTCATTTGTTAAATAATGCATGAATTACGCATTAGAAACTCTACGTTTTTCACGCGAACCCAAGGAGGTTTAAATAGGATATCCAACTTGCTTGGCCGAACCGATAGGCATGCATGAATAGTTGGCCGAACTATGTATAGTTCACTTGTGAAATTTGTTTAGGATGAACAGCTAAAATGCGCTTCCACTTTCGACTCCTTTATATTTTTGTGTGAGGAAAACATTGGAATTAGTTACCATCGATATTACCTGCAATTTAAATTAATTGCTCTCATCATTAGTGTTTAGGTATCCAGTATATAGCGTGGGAGTAGAGACGAGCAAACTGTGTAAGCAAATCAGCGCGCAAGCGACAAAATGTGCGGTGTTTGATAGGGCTGCTGAAGTCATCAGTTATCATCTGCCGAAGAATCACCAAGCAGCCCAGTTCTCTTTCTCCAATTACAGCACGACCAGACGGCTCGCAAATGGGTCTGGGAACTCAGGTCAAGTTTCAGCAAAGTTTGCGCTTCCTGCGATCAGTTCTCGTAATTAAAGTGACTGATGCAGCGGCTCAATCTTTCAAACTAACTTTAACTCAAGCTTGCTAACTTCTAATTACTTTCCATTAAAGCAAATCCAACTCGGAAAAGTGGACGAACATTTTTTCATTACCGTGTACACTTACATAGTGATTAACTCGGCAGATTTCCGATCGCTGAGGTATTTTGAATGATGAATATACAAATAATAAAAATTAAATGAATCTATGAGAACAAGTCGTAATGATTTTTCGCTGCTGTGTTGGAACTTCAGATCAGCTTAATTGTAACTTTGCCGTTCTTAGTTTCCCCAAAAGCTGGCTAGATGACTCAATGAAACACATGATTCAAATGTAAACTTATTTATTTGACACCACTCACAACGCTATAATATTAAGCGCACAGGGGCGTCAGTACGTACTTTTCTAAACACATAGATTCGAGAATCATAGCAAGTGTAACTATGAATCGTGATCATATTGAAACGCTATTCATAGATCTGATGAAAAATGGTAAATGGATTATGCTTGAAACGTACGTGGGAACGTATCCAACTGCCTAAAATTGTTCCCTTTAAAAAAACAATTTGTGGTTATCGTTTTTATTACATAATAATCACTTACTACAAAAATGAACCATATCGTCAATTTCAAAGGTTTTTATCGTTTACTGAAAATATTTTATTTATTGGTACCGCCAGAGACGATTTGCAAATGATTTAAGTCTGCTGTCCTCGAAATGGATAATTAATTTAGTTTCAAGTCTTAGCCTGTCCGGTATCTTTCGTGAATGAGCTTCATCGTATTATGTCGCAGTTTAAGAAGTCTTTATACAATGACATAATAATCTGCAGAGACTTCAATTATTGTGATCTTTTGAAACATGAAATCTACGAATTTATCTCAAATTTCATAAATGCTTTCAATCTAAATCTTTCCTTACAATTATCACCAAATCCACACGTATCTCATCAGAATCTGCTATGCTGCTCGATAGATCTTTGACAGCTCCAACTGATTTCCTTACTGGAATAATTACCTCCGATTTATCAGATCGTTTTCCAAATTTTCTTACTAAGAAAAACATGTATGTCGCTTGCACCAAGCCACAGACTGAAACTTACTCAAGTCGCTGCGTAAATGAATCTAATTTGGGAGGCATGCGCACAGTTCTAGAAGAACTAATGCCAACGTTGGACACCTCTCATCAGAAAAATAATGCGACGAACATTGATGAAGCAATACTGAACTTGACTAAAATTATAACGACTGCCTAAAATCAATGTGGTCCGATTTGAATCCAACAACTACACCGACAAATAGACAAAAGCTCTGGATTACGGAAGAAATCTCATTAACATAAAGAAACGTCGAGCGAACGTGACTCTTCTCTACGATGAGCGAATATCTAGGGAAATGTACATATAACAGATTCAGGAACGATGTAACAAATCAGATAAGGACATCGAGAAAAAATTACTCTTCGCTCAAATTCACTCAATTTAAAACTGAAATTAAAAATACCTGGTGCCTGTTCAATTATTGTTATGACCCGAATAATGCCAAGAAAACAATTGAGTCTATTGTTCAGGATAATTTAAAATATCACGAGAAGAAAAGTATTGCTCATTTTTTTAACGATTTCTTCGTAAGCGTAAGATAAAATATAGCTGCTAGTAGTCCTAGTGAAGCTACTGATCACTTGGAATATATGGATCATATCGGTGAACTCAACTCTTTTTTATTTACGCCTACCAACTCTTCCGATGTAATTGCGCACATAAACAACTTTACAAATAAAACAAGTGGATTAAAAACGTTCTCAACTACAGTCCTTAAAGCTCTAGCCGATATCATAACGCCGTTCCTATCCAATTGACTACCGTATTTCTTGACTTTCGAAAAAAATTCGATTGTGTGGACAAAAACATATCACTCTCGAAACTCCACTGTACGATATTTGAGGAGCTGCTCATGATTGGTTCGGATCATACTTAACCAATCGGAAACAATAGGTTGTCACTGACGATGCACAATCGGAACTACTGAGAATTAGCTATGGAGTTTCACAAGAGTCTGTCCTTGGGCCTCTCCTATATTTAATTATTATCAACGATTTCATTAAATCTACATCATACTTTATGTCGATGACAGAACGCTTTCTAAGGTCCTTTTTAATTAATAACCCGCTCTAATTGCGGAGATTACTACTAACGAGCTCTAAAAGGTTTCAATGTGACCAAGAGCTAAGAAAATAAGCTTTAATATCGATAAGACTTAACACAACATATTCTCATACAAGAGAAATATATCTCTTTCACGCATTAAAATTGGCAAAGATGGAATCGAAGAAACCAACTCATGTAAGTTCCTGGGTTTTATTCTAGAGAAACGTCTGACTGTGCGGAAATCCAGATAGGTCGCCTTATTAGTAGGACTACCACTCAAAAGAATGGCTTCGTTTCTATAGTTGACCAGTCGCGATTTGTAAGTTGTCAGTGAATTGTTCTGGTCGGGTGACTACGACATAGAAAGTATGTCTACTTAGATCACCCGTCGTGCAACCCTCTTCAGTCTCGCCCCAGATTTCGCTTTGTACAGTGCCACTGGATCAGCCGCCACTACAATCCTGGCGTTGCTGTCGTCGAGAGCCGCGTAACACGCGGAGCTTTGGTCTACCAATGAAGTGCCTGTAGGTACTGATGAAGTTTGGCGCCGGAAGATAGGAGTGAATTAAGTGCAGAGCGAATCGAAAGCTCTGTAAGGAGGCAGAGTTCGCCTCTTCACCTCGTGACCTGACCATGGGAGCCTAACTCACCGGGGGCCATTTTACTCCTTCCCGTTTTACGTCGAAGCACTAAATAGCACCGAGGGGTACGTGGGTTGGTTGGCCATTGTGATTTGCTGTCAATGGATCAATTTCGTGCTCTGGCCAATTAGGGTGCAACACCACACACGCATTCGAATTTAACCTATAAATTAATAACTACAAACTTTAAAACGTATAACTTATAACTTGATAACTATCAACTTAAAAACATATAACTTATAACTTGATAACTATACACTTTAAAACATATAACTTATAACTTGAAAACTATGAACCTTAAACGGATACTTATATAACTTGAAAACCAGAATTAAAACCTTCTCCGCAGCCGATAACTTATCAGCTGCCTCGGAAGGGGTTGAAGTGGTTCCTGGTTACTTCGTGTCTTTGTAGGCACAAGTCTTTGTTTTTCCCTACATGCCGTTGAGTCTATGTCTTTCGTGGTCGAGCGGTGGGCGTAGGCTTGTGGCATGAGTAGCATGGTTTGCACTCAGGCCACTTCAGTGCTACTCCTCGCCCATAGATTCGTTTGTCTTGTTTCCAATTACTAATCTTTCGTTGAATTCAATTGAAATTCTCAATCCGGACTTTCTTTAACTCCACCATCAGTTTTTTTTGTACTGTGACCTTCAAAAAACCCATTGCTCATATATGTACTAAGTTATAAAAAACCATTAGAATAGTCCATAAAATGAAAATTTATTTCCTGTTGAAGCTTTGCAAATACTTTTCCGAACGCTCTTTCACCATACCTACACTATGGAATAGAAGCATGGTACGGAACTGATAAAAGCAAAAGCAATGTACTCTTTACTCAAAAAAAAATCCATCGGAGAGGTAAAGAAACTAGATTAAAATGCGCATACAGATGATTTATTCATAGGATTGAACATTCTTAAATTCTGGATCGCTATCAACTCTCCGCATAGAATTTCACGTTTAAAACAATGACCAATGACGGCGACGAAGACCTCAAACAACTTTTAACGCGTTCCTTGCGTTTCCGCTGTTGTCAAAGATTAATTTGGCTAGGATGTACGGAAGTTGCAAACCCGGGAAATCGACTTTACTGCTCGAATGCATTTTCAACCTACCTAATTAATCTGAAAAATACAATAATTATTGCACGATAACATTTCACCTCGTGTGATAACAGTTGTTTTTTAAAGAAGTTGCGAAACATGAAATGTCATTTATTTATTCCGGTACTTGAATGAGCAGTTCAGCTGTTGGCACACACTAGGCCCAATGCGCGGGGCCTATTCACTGCACAAACTGACCATTTAACCCTGAGTAGAAGTAACTTCATGCCTACTTGTTATTCAAAAACTTGGTCAGAACACAGGATCCTCTATACATTGGAGCTACGACTTGGAACTCAATCTGTGCGGTGATCCGTGAAAGAAATTTTTACGAAGCTTCAAAAATGCAATCTTGAATCCATTTGCTATCGAAATACTAAGCATGTAAGATAGCCAAGTCAAATCTTTACTCCTAAATGACTCATCCTGATAGGGCAATTTGCCACGGTTAATGTCAATGATTTTCACTCTGTTCTTAAGTCGTTTCAAGAATATACTGTTACCATCTACTCCATTTGAACTACTCTGTAAAATTAAATATCAAATCTCGAGTAAATTAATTCATTGATCAATCTAGTGAGCAACTAGGTGAAGTGAATTAGGTTAAAACATAATTGTACACCTAACAATAGCATTGGTGGTAGGATGCCCTAGAAATCACTGAACTAATTCGGGTCCACAGGTAGCTGTACTCAAGTATGGCCATTGCACTAGACTTGAGAAACAATCTACTTCTGTATCGCTTGTGCTAAACAAATTGTTTAAATTCTTTCAATGATCGCGATGTGCTAAGAGTTAATGTTACGTTTCAAGAAGTTGTAAATTACCATAAAGTGTGCGCCAACATAATATAATACGTCAACGATGTGAAATACGTCAACGATATGGAGAACTGGTTCTTTTTTGTGCACTTTAAAACTTTACCTCAGTTGTTAAATGTAAAACTCTGGTTAAGGTCTAAAATAGGGGTAAGACCCAAATTAGGGTCTCATGAAGAACAAATGTTAACGCTTTTGCCCAAGCTGTCACTTTTTCATGCTCAACTTGTAGGGCAAATCCCACGAGTTACTTTTATTCTGCGCATCCCATGCAAGTTTAGTGAATCCTATTTGCAATAACCGAGTGTGCCTTCCCATGTAAGCCGAGTGTGTATGCATATCTTACATCGGACGCAATTATGCTAGCGTTCTAAACAGGAGCTCTATCCCAAAGCACAATTAATGAAAGATGATATCCTTCACGCACTATGGTTCATTGGTAGTGCTACTCTTTTTAACATGCGCATGTCACGAAACGTTAAGGGTGCGCTGGCGCATCCCCCCCCCCCCCCCCCCCCCCCCCC
>JACJUY010006962.1:1470-17547 GCA_014220935.1 Platorchestia sp. MABIK
AAAAAATTAAAAATATTGCTGATAATTAATGTTACTCCACCCCCCAAAAAAAAAATTTTTCGGAGATTCTGGCCCCCCGAAATTTTCGACTGGCTGTGCCACTGATGCTGCTATACGCACTCACCACAACCATCCTCTCCATTAATGATGCAGTCGGCGTTGTATTTGCTGAAGCATGAACACGAACTGCAATGAGAAAGAGTCTGTTAAGTACTCAGATAAATCTATTTCTAGTAGCTTCGATGCCAGGAGTATATAACTGGAAAAACTATGGATAGTTCCTATCCATGTAAATTGGATATGTATAACTTGGGGAGAGGACAGGCTGTATGATCCGAATACTCCAAATTTTTAGCATAACAAGAATATCTGAAATTTCCTTGAACAAGAGCTTAATCACGCACAAGAGCAAATCTTATAAAAAATCCCAAATCATGAGTACACCAAGTCATGTCGTCGCCATGTTTAGCACTAACGAACCATCTAGCCCAAATAAACTATTTTGTAAAATTAGGCATCGAATCTCGAGTGAACTAATTCATTGATCAGTCTAGTGCGCAACCAGGTTAAATGAATTAAGTTAAACGTAGTTGTACACTTTAGATTAGCGTTGGTGGTAGGATGTGCCAAAAGTCACTGAACTCATCCGGGCCCACAGGTAGCTATACTCAAATTTGACCATTGTACTAGACTTGAGAAGCAATCTACTGCTGTCTTGCTTGTGATAAATAAATTCTTGTTTGAATTGTTTTACCAAGAACTGTTCATTCGAGGACCGTGGCTGCAGCTCACCTGCCGTCACAATGCCTGGCAGCGTAGGACCCGTCCAAGGCGCACGTCGCAGGCGATGCAGGAACTACGAGGATCCCTTTTCCGGTCATCGTTTTAATGAAGACGTTGTGAGCGTGCTCGCTGCTCTCGCATTGACGGAGGTACTGGTCACCAATCAACGTCCTGTTGACTGACAAGTCAATACGCGTTGTCGTCACATCAGTAATAATACATCAGTAATTACTGTTATGTCTCTTAATAGAATAGGTGGAAAGTGCATCGACGTCACCCAATTAACATACGTATGACATGGTAGAGGACTAATAAATTCGCTGGTACCATAGGGAGGGAATAAAAATGAGATGAAGTAAGAATGTCACAAACTATCGCTAAGGTTTGATTTTTATGATAGCTAGCACTGACAAAACATTGAATCATCTCAGGGTGCACACACTACGTCTAGAGCGTCTGGTTACAATACTGTTGTTTTGTGCGCTAAGAGCTACAAAAACACACAGCTACAAAAACACGCATGGATCAAAATTCGGAGAGCTCAATCAAACTCTGCAGAGCTACGGAAAAACATCAAATAAAAAACAACTAAAAGAAACTCACAAAGTTTGCCTCTCGAGCAACTCGTGAACAGATTGCAGAGCCAATCTGATCAACGTTCCTTGATTACCTTCAGAAAACTAAAGGAAAACCAAATGAAATAGAACAGATTCTACTTCGCTGTGGTTAAGAGTTCAGTAGTGGAAGAATAGTTACGTTCTCTATCTACCGAAATTTTGAAGTGCAGAGCTTTAAAAAATACTTTCTCTGTTTAATATACTAATGCGTGAATATGGTTGACGAATGGCCGTGATGATTGAATGTAACTAACGCGATGATGTCAACGACGATGAGGTACTGCGTAGACTACATATATTTTATAAGGCAGGTCAAGACCTAAGCATGATATGACGTTAAAGCAGCTGTAAGATTTCAAGGAGCATTCTGGCTGAGTCCGTTTGCATTAAATACATTATTGACAGATTCCACGCGTTGCCCTTGTGTGTGGGGGAACAGCTTTCCTGCAACAAAGTTTTGAATCACTCATCACTCATTGAATCACTATGATTTTTCAGCGTATAATGAAGAATAAAATACAAATAAGGCCGTGCTCAAAGAACTGAAGGCCATTTTAACTAATGATAACCGCATTAGTCTCATGGTGATGTATATATCTTTGTGTAATTTTATAACAGACTATATACATATGCGGTTGCGTATTCGTAGTTGATTATCTACATTTGTCCATAACGAACCTTAAGTGTTATCTGACTTTGTGGTTACAGTGGCCTAAAGGTTAAGAGCGCTCTTCTTCCAAGTGAAGAGACCTTTATTTGATTATTGGCAATATCTACCCAGAGATTCTCCTCGTCGGGGGAAAAGTAAGAAAAGTAGAACTCCCCGCTTGAACCAGGCATTGGAGAAAATGGTCATTGAAGATAATAGTTCTTGTGTTCTGGAGTTAGTTGTTAGGCTTCTAAAATTCCCACGTGTAAGATGGTATACATCACGTTTGATTGAAAAACATACATTATTTACCCGGAGTTGCGTTTGGGGAAGCATAAGCGAGTTTATTCTTTTGTGGTCTTGTTAGCGAAAATTAATCGCGATTACGTCAGATGCGTACTTGCTACGACAGCTTAAAGATGCTCGTTCCTCTTTCAGATTACTCTAAAAATGAACAACGAGCTGTAATCAGGTTTTTGTGGCGGTGAAAGGGGCTTAAATTCAGTAGGAACTTTTTTGTTCATTCTAAGACGGAGCTTAGTTCCATGAACACGTTTTATTTCTTGTAGATCGGGATGGTCACGAATAGGATAGGTAGACAAACGTTACACAAAATTAGGGAGCTAAAAGCCCTTCAGCCTTGACAACGTATGAAAACATTTAGAGACATTGAGAGATAGTAAGGGCGAAGAGACGATGTTGCGCCTTCAATCCTCACGCTTTCCAAATCATCCATGACGTGCTCGGATTCCATTTCTTCTGTGTAAGATGAGGTTTTGAGAACCTAAAACACCCTCCCTACAGCCCAGATCTCACTCCCTCACACTTTCCTGTCTTTGAATCACTCAAAAACGATTTGAGAAATTACCAGTTGGCCTCAAAAAACAGTCGAATCATTGCAGGAATAGCGTCATGGAAAAAAAACAAGCATGGCAAAGTGCTCAGTGAAGTGCAATAAAAAATAAGGAGACTGCTGAAAATCCATATTAATTTTTTAAACCAATTCTGGTTTAATAGAGTTGTAAAATCAATTGAATGCATTTTTAGCCAAACTATAAGCATCCCTTCTGCCTTAACCGTTAACTATTTGAATATTGGCTCATATGACTGCTACTAAAACCACCCATCGCTGTTAAACCACCGATCACCTATGTCAAAATGAGAAAGAAACTTACTACGAAATTCAGCGCGCTACGACTCACTCCTCAGCTCGGTAAGAACTACGTCACGCACGCAGCCCTTTCTGTTCTCAGCCATCACGAAGTATTGCCTCTCTATAACCTGATGTACAGCACAACACACCTTAACTAACTCATCCCGCAGCCAACGCTCTCCTTCGAGATTCTGAGCCGTCAACGAAACAGGCGTAGTCACCACCCAAAGTTCACTCGACGCGACAACTAGTCAACAACCGAGGTTTTCGTCACCGACAAAGTCAAAGCTCCCATTCTACTGTTTCCAAACACTATAATCAGAGAAAGGCGAATGCCACCTCCAGATTTTCATGACTGCAAAAACTCTGAGACTCAAAATCGCAGAGCTTTGCTGCTGCGCTACAGGCATCGCAACTCCCAGCCTTGACTTCAAGTGAACTATTTCACCGGAATATTCCTTTTGTCTATGTTGCGCTGTCGAGTATTCACTTACCACCAATAATTATAATTGGACACTAGTCTTGAATCACGACACTGCCACTTGTCAGTGAACTTCAAAGAACACTTGTACAAACTCGACGAGGAATTAAACATACAGTATTAGATCTGTTTATGGAAGTGGATGTTAGAGGGTAGGGGGACATTACGAAATTAATTCATATTTTTAGTTTCAAAAAATTAATCAGTAAATATTTTAGTATTCACTGAACGAATACATTTCCCTATTCATCATTCTCCTTCTTCCGTCGTAACGGGTCAACTTACGACCCATGAACTCAGGGCGTATGATCCGTTCAACACAGTGAGATAAAGCAGGTTACTCACAGCAAGGCAGGAGGTTGATGGCTGGTTCAGGCATCTGGTAGCCGTAGACAGAGCCGTTGTTGGTGTGCACGCAGTAACACCAGCCGTCCTCGCACTGCAGCTCCTCGTAGTTGCCGTTAGTTTGGCAGTGCAGGGTGTTGGTGATGTCGCCGCTCTGTTCCAACTCGTATTTGCGGCGGGAACACACTGCGAGAAAGTTTAACGAAATCAAAACATAGAAACGAATGATCCTCGGCCCATATGTTGCTGCTGCATTACCATGACATTTGGCCCATGAAATGAAATACGTTCAAAAGACACCTCCCTTGTATCCACAGTGTTAAAGAAGATCAGATCATTTTATGCAAACTATTCACTGTTCTGGGCGTTAGGCTCCAGCATATCGCCAAACTTTCAACTTTTTTGAAAACCCATGAACATTACGTGAATATTTTCCAGTATGCTGACCTAACAAAGCATGCACTGCAAAAAAAGAACTACAAACCCTAGAAATGAGCTAGCACTCACAGCAGTTCATGTCGTCGTACAGATCGCCCTGGAAGCTGAACGCCTTCCCGTCGATCGTCTCGCCTTGCTCGTTCACACACACACACCTGAAACAGCGTTCAAACAGCTGTATTAATCTCCGAGGTATTTGCTGATGTAACGAACATCTTCGTAGAAAAAATTTGGTTCGTGCTCTTAAGTACTCATCAATATAAATATTTTGGTGTGAATGTTAGAGTTGACTAACATCACTCCGTTCATACTTTAATTCCACAGCACATGACTTTTACACAATACCCACTCAGAAATAACAGCACTTCATTAATTTCTTGTTTATAGATCGTCTGTTTTTATCAGTTCACGGAGAATGAAATTTTGATGTTGCTATATGCACACCACGTCGTTACTGTACTTGCACCTTGGTGTAACTGCAAGTACGTCTTGGTGCTTTGCACCCACATGATAGTGTTCGCGGAGATTAGTTGAGTATATATCATACCTAAAATAAGATAGATTCGGGCTCAAACCCAATCTAAACCACGGTACATTACCAGAACAGGCATGCATTTCTAGTGATTAAGAAAATCTAGACAATGAGTGCAAGAGAATTCATGGGGAAATTTTTGAGTCCAAAGATCGTGCATTTCACTCCCTCACACTTCCTCTCATGTTGAGCTGAAGAAAATTTGTAATTAAACCCCGATTACGAAAACGGAGCTATCATTAAAAATGTTTGATGTTAAAAAGCAACATCAAAAATGTTGTTGCACTCACACCTTGGTGTAGTCGTTGGTAGAACTTTTGCACTGCTTCGGAGCAAACTTGATCTCGTCCGTATCGCACTCGGGTCGGTAGCGGTAGTCGTCTCGGTAAGCAACGTAGCCGTCCTCAGTATTCATGTCCCTATCGTAGGCCTCCCGAGTTTTGAGGCAAGTCACCCAGTCATATTCTGTACCAAATTGGACGGGTTACATAAATTTGCCAAATAAACGATCACCCATACATGCATGGTGAGGTCGATGGAAAAGCCTCAACGCTATTCTTCTCATGTAAAACACGTAAATCAAAGGAAAATTTGTTTGCTCTCAAATTTTAAGAATTCAAAAGTGATAACCGGAAAAACGTGGCATAAACTTAATTCTCTTCACAAACCAAAAAAAAAACCGCGTCGAAAACTGATCACTTGTCCAAAAAAATGTAGTTTATCGTTTAGAAAAAGATGCTGCAAAATTTTCCAAAATCATTTTTGTCACAAACAAACAACATAGCTGTCAATATCTCTGTTGATTCAATTCATCGCTTTAACTACATGGAGCTTATTCAAAAAATATTAGTTAGTGTTAATGCCATATGTATAACGCCTCTGATGTTCTTGAAACAATAAAAAAAGAAAATCGCATCAATTCGAATCGTTCTCGGTAAAAGTGTTAAAATTTGCAACTGATTTAATATCTCCGATTCAACCAAGCTTAATTGAGAATTTCTTTCACCTAGGTAATTTCTCAAACTATTTAGAAAAGCCTCAACTTTTATTTTCAAACTCGCGATAAAAATTCAAAGACATCTTTGCAAAGAATTGTCATCTTTGTGCACATATAAACAATTTTTCCACGATGAGCAGAATGGCTTACTACGAAAAAATCTAGCTCAGGCCATTCTAAGCCATCTGCAGAATCATTCCTTCGATATCAACGAAGGAAAGATTGTTTTCTGTGTGTTTTTCGATTTCCACCAAGCATCCGTCCGTGTTCATACTTCTACATTTGTCTGGATACCTGGCTACCATGCACAGTTGCCAGATATACTAACATATTTTTGATAGTGGCTCACATTTGATTTTTTATTTATTTGAGAGAACTCAATTTTTAACATTTTAGCCAGGAAAAACGTGGCGCAGTCAAGTCGACAGATAAACTTTCGCCTCCCCCGACTGTACCACAACAACGACGTAAATGGTTTAAAAGCCAGAGCCAGAATGACTCTAGCGCAGTGTAGTTAATGATTCTTTTGTAAATCAATTTTTAACTTGAAATCAATAAATCTCCGTTCAATCTACAAGAAGATGGTCCAACTAATTTTGTGAATCTTTGGAACTCAAAATCAAATTTCAAACCAAAGAAATAATGCAATCAAAGTTTTAGTGTAAGTTCGGTGATGTTCAATATTCCTACAGTCGACTTTTGATTTATTCTGTTAAAATTTACCCTACGAAGAATTTCGTAGCGCTAGATATGTTCGCCAAGTGTCTGTTCTTAAACCTTGTTCCTCGTTAATGCCTAATATGACACGAGTTCTAGTTTGTACATACCTACAACGCATGCATCGCTGCTGCAATACATGCCGTAATCGCACCATGAGCTGCTCAGGATGTTTGTGACAGGCTCCAGGTCTGCTGATCTGTCGAGACTTCTGTGAAAACGGCGGAGAAAATGTTTGTTCTTAGCAGCAAAAGCTGCGGCGTTCATAATAGAATTTCCAGCCCTGAACGAACTTTTTGTAGAACCGCCGCAACTTCCTTTAGAGTTAGGGTCTTCGCAATTTCCATAGCCACTCCACACCTCCAAGCCTTCTTTGGTTAGGCAGCACTGTGTGCCATCTATCTTACCGGTGCAGGCTTCGTTCTCTGGAAATAAAATCATTAGGTTAGTTGGAAATTTAATTTAAAATGAAAATTTTAATTTTAGAGATACAGAAACAGTCACTTTCGTACAAGCAGCGTAGACAATTATTTCAGGCAAGCTTGTGAAAGTAACAACTTTTACTAACCGAGAACCAAAAGACTCGCTTGTCTACTTTACTAACTTAAAATTGAAGCTCTGAAATAAAGATGAGGTAGAAGCCTCTTGAAAAGACAATGCTCACGTGCGCTGAATGCTAATATTCGCTCAAACTTTCCCATTTTTTAAAGGGAAGTTGTGAAGGAAACACAATAGGCACTGATCACATTTTAGATTATTTCTTGTTTCTATCGCTTGTTCGAGGCGGTGGTTTCTTGTACTGACTATAAGTAAATAAATACTGACTATAAATTTGTAAGAACTCTATTTCTGTGTTTAAAATCCGAGCATCCTGCAAATTTTCAAGTGTTTTTTTTTAACAATTGATTTTTTCCTCAACGGACTTGAGTTGACGAAACTGAAGTGTAAAAAAGTTAATTTTTTGAAAATTCATTTTCAAATTCATCTTTAAACTTAAATCTTTAGCGTCAATTTTAATTCTTTCAGTGAAGGTTATGGGTAAAAGTACATTGTTCCTCAGAGAAAAGCATCACACCACAAAAACAAACATGCCATATGTTGTCATGTTGCGACAAACAACAAAAATACAATTTGAATTGTACTGATTAACTGAGGAAAGCTAAAAGTGGCGACTCTGGAATTATTTGCTGGTTCTCTCAATGCAATGCACCCTACCTTGCTGGAACTGGACGCAGCCTCCGCAGCAGCCCCCCATAAAGACCGCATCCACCCAACGAGTCCCCTGCGGACACTCGTCACTGTTGTACGGGTTGACACACTCCGTCATGCCGCACAGCTGCTCAACGGATATCATTTTCAGTTCAGGAAATTAATTTGAGACAGCTTTCTTACTGCGAGTATGTTTATTCCCTGTCAGTTCTCGTTGTGGCGTTAGCTAGCCAATGAAGTTCTGTGTCATAGCCTTGAAATAATTTCATTACGGCACAAACAATGTCGGAAGACTGGTCTGAAGTCACACCAGCGAAAGAGGTCAAACCACTCAAAGACTGGTCCGAGGCTCATTTATTCTATCCTCCCGTAGAAGATTCGATCTCCATTCATGATAGCCACTCGATTTTTTTTTTATGATGTTTCCTCAGGCAACCAGAGACCGTCCGCTCCTATAACTCTCACGAGCCTAAAGAACGTTCACTCACGCAGCACTCATGCACTAAAAGACCGTCTACTTCAGTAGCACTCACTCTTTCATACAGACCCCACTCACTCATCTAGAGATTCTTCACTCACACATAACTCCTGCATTCAGATACCCTCCACTCACACGACTATCAAGCAAAAATCGATTGGCCGTAGAAGCAACACTCACGTACCCAGAGCTGTCCACTGATGCAACATTCACGGGCCAGAGAACCTCCACTCACTCAGCACCCACGCAGCTGAAGAACGTTCAAGCACACAACACTCATACACTCAGAGATTGTACCCTCACACAAAACTCAAATGCCCAGAGACCATTCACTCACACAACATTCAAAGACACAGATGCCGTTCAATAAAGCATCGCTTGCGCATTCAAAGACGCAGCCGCTAACGCAAAAACTCACATATTTAGAAAACGTCCAGTCACGCAACACTAACGCACCCCACACCGTCAGCTCACGCAACACTAACGCATCCAGAGACTGTCCACTCACGCAACACCCATACATTCAGAGGTCTACTCACCCAAAGACTCTCCACTCAAGCCACACTCATGCACTCAGAGAAACCTCCTCACGCAAACCTCCCGTACTCAGAGACCATCACCCACACAACACTCACTCAGAGACCGTGTTCTCGCCCTTAGGTTCTCCATTCAAGTAACACTCACATATCCAGAGACCCTTCACTCATGCAACACTCACCCAGAAACTCTTCACTCACGCAATGCTCACGTACCCGGAGAGAGATCATTCATACAACACCCACGTACCCAGAGACATCCTACTCACGGGACACTCACGTACCCGAGACAGTCAACTCATGCACCAAAAGACTTCCACTCACGCTACTAAAGATCATCCGCCCACGCAACATTCTCGTGTGCATTTCAACTGGCTAGAAGGAGCAAGCTTCACTCGCCTGGTCCGGGGAATTGGTGACGATGTTTTCGAGATCCTCGAGGGAGATGGCGAGGCCGGCGGTCGCCATCAGGGTTGCCAGCAGGACAGGCTGCAGGAGACGTGACATGCCCTGCTCTGCTTGGTGCCTGCTGAAGACCAGTGCCTTCATTCCATACAATCGCCGCGATTGGTTTGGATTTATCATTTGTTTGTGCGATTATAAGCACACTATAGTAATCATAAGCATATGTTGATCATGTCGTCCTCATCCGCTGTATTCATGTTCTCACTGAGTTACCTGCATGTTTTTATGAACATAAAAAGAAAATGTATTCCATTTTAACCAAACATTGTCGACTGAATTTCTCACTAACATTGAATTGTTTCGATGGATATGATGGATCTTCACCCTGTTAACTGTACAGTATTTCCGTCTTTTCTTTTTCTTCTTATGTATCCCCCTCAAAAAAGCACACTCAGCTATCGAAAGCTCAAGTCTAGTGATATCTACTAATGGTTCGGGTGGCCTTCGAGTGTGGTACTACTACTGTTTGATTCTTGGCCGTGATTACTTCCAATTTTGATTCTCGCCCGTGATCACTTCCAGTTCTGATTTGCACCCGTAACTACTTCAACTGCTGTTTTTATTGCGTGATTACTTCTAACTTAACTTTGTTGACTACTTCCAGTGCTGCGCCTCTCTGTGTTGAGATAGTAGGGAGACCATGAAGCCCCCTCCCCCTTCAAAAATGTTAAGCTGGGAGCCAGTTTCAGTCACCGTTTTTAAGTAAAAGAATAAAAAGATTGCTGATAATTAATGTCTGGGGCCCCCCCCCCGAAATCATTTGTTGAAGATCCTGACCCCCCTCCCCACACAATTTTTGGCAAGCTGCGCCTTTGATAACCATGTCTTGTTTATGAAAATATTTACGCTGCGGCATGAGGGTAAGGCATGGCTTGAGTAATTCATTCAAAACTTTGTAGAACCGCGACGTCCTTTTAAGGTGATATCGTCACAAGCCATCAACGTCTACGTCAACAATCATACTTAGAAGATTCCAGAAGCTCCCTCTCAGAGAACAAAACGTTCTTAGGAATTTTGTCAAAGAGAGTTATCACCCTCGTTCGAATTGTCAGCATCATTTTTCCCTCCTATACTTTTTCACCTTAGCTATAAAGCCTTGGAATTTCTGAGAATTTAAAATCAGATAAAACTTCAAACTTTTCCTCCTGTAACTGACGCTAACAACGAATGAATTAAGCGAAATTATTTCAGAGGAATTAATTCGTACGTTGCATATAAATTCTCATAAGATATAATTTCCTATAAGTGTGTGATTTGTATCTTCGTTTCAACTATCGATCAAACAAGTTCGTTAAAATCAAGTAATCTCACACGGCTAGCAAGCTTTCCTTCAAACTGCATAGGCAGTGCAGCGAGAAACTCTGCAGCGCGTTCGCGTAAAAACTCAAATTTTTCGCCCTTCAAAGAATGGACACCTAAATCCCTATTTCAATTCATATCGTCGCTATATCGTTCAACTCTCTGGCTTTTCACGGCACTCTGAAACAACAATTAATTTCTGGGATCCAAGTTCAGCCGTGCTTGTACGGCAGGCGTTCAAGTGCCGTGAATGTTTCTTAAGGGATTCTTCCGCGCTCTGTACGTCTTGGGCGTCGCGTCTTGAGTTTTTAAGTCCCTCTTGGATTTTCTTACCTCTCCTTGGATGCCCATGCATGTAGGTTTCACTATACAGTAGTACTCATGAATTGCTATGACTATTCCGTAAAGTGTGCAGCTTATGTCATAACTCATAATATATCTTCTAAGTAAGGGAATACGAAAGTCCATCCTCAGTCTCACTCATCATTTTCTGCACTGGGAGACTGATAATGTTACACTCATTCCTAAAGCCCCTGCTTCATCAAATATTTAAGAGGTTATTATTACCTTGACTTCCATTTCGTCAAAGACCTTCGAGATATTAGGAGCATGTAAATTAACTTATTTTTCAAACGTGCAAGGCTGCTACAACTGAGTCTATACGTACAAAAGGTATGGGTTAATGCTGCCCTTTCTTGTTCATGTTGGTCCCCATACCTGCTGTCAGTTTCAGGTCATCACTACGCGGTGCGCCTTGTTCAGTTCAACATTTTTGTCAGCATTACACGACATTTACTCACAACATTGAAATTATGGCATCAAATGTAAAATCATTCACGAAATTATGATGATGTCAGTGTTGTACAATTTAAACTTTTACTTGATGAAAAAGACGTATGATAAAAGATAAAAAAACTTCAAGACATTGATTAATTTGACAATCAGAAAAATACAATCCCATAAGAAATTTTAAATTCAGTTGCCTCCACTGTTCCTCTTCGTATTTGGTTATATCTAGCGTTGCACCTCGCCTGTGGTAACCTCCAGTGTTGCACCTCGCCTGTGGTAACCTCCAGTGTTGCACCTTGCCCTAATGACCCTCGGTTTAAATGCAATTTATAACCACCCTCCTGATATAGTGGACCTCCTCGCAGTTTTAGATAAGGTTACCTCTAGTTTCTAGTTTCTGTATCTATTTCATTACTCGTCATCCAGGGTTTATTTGTATTTCTTGTACGGTAAACATATTTTTATCCGGCTTCTGAATTGTAACTTTGCTGATAATTCTTCACCGCTGGTTATCATTTCGTGACATTAAACGATTGGTTTTTTTTTATAAGATCCATGGCCCCGAATGAATATACGTTAAGTGTACAAGACGGTTACTCTCTAATGTCGTTTGGCCATGGCCAGCAACTGGAAATACTGACTGAGAACTGTCACTGTGAGCTTTGTATACTATCGTAGACAATATTGCAGAGCAAAGACATCAGCCGGAACTACGTAGTTTCTGCAAAATATTTAGAGGTAGACGAGTACACCATACTGAACATAAATACATGAGAGAGCGATTTTCGTCATTTATACTGCAGATCACTTACCGATCCAACTTAATCTTCATTCCTGCAACGGTAACCATGAACTGAGACAAGCCAGATGAGACTGAGGCTCAGCTGCTGAGGGTGAGACTAGAGTACTAAATTGAGGCTAAAAGAAGGCTAGTAGGACTGAGACAAGGCTGTTAAGACAAGCCGGACCAACTCAGCACAACACACTGTACAACACGACACACTGATGCAAGGTAGAGTGCTCGCTGTCATGATAGCTACAGAAAGGCTTATCTGATAAGCGACAGGCTCACTATCCGTGCGTCATCTTGAAATAATCTTCAACAAAATTAAATTTGTCAAATCAGATTGTCTCTCGTCGCTTCGCATATTTCATCAATAGAAAATGGTGCCTAAAATCACGTTTTCTTCCACTTGAATTTTATTTCGAAACTCGTAGATAGGTGTAGTGTTGTTTAGTTCTGTCAAATTGTCCAATAATTTATGATTATACCGTTCATGTGGAATAAGTTACGTCCAAATTACTTCCATTTACCAAGTTTTAAAAAAGCACTAATTTTATTTTTTCAGTCATGTCTCTATTTGGTATTTTTCTTTATGGGAGTGAACTTTTAAGGCATAAATTTTAGTACGTTTTTTTGTACAGTGCGGTGTCGCAATTTTCCTGACTTGTCCAAGTTTTGTCGACGGCGACGAACCAATGTAGCGTCCCTGCAATGATGTCTCGTAGATGAGAATATGAGCAAAACAAGGAACAAACATTGCCTAAAGTCGTTTTTTACAATTCCACACATTAAGAAATTGAGTGATTTTCACTGTTTTGATATGGTAGATGGTTCAATGCTGAGTTATTTGCCTTAATCTTCACGTAATTTCTCTTTAAAACTAGAGTTTACCTCACAACCTCACATTTCTCTTTAAAACGCCAGAGGAAGAAACAATGTGAGGAGAGCAATTCACTTGCTACAAAACGCAGCATTTCTTGAAAGCACAACACTTCAATACACAGCGTAAGGAAAGAGTCACAAGGACACAGAAATCCCGACTCGAAGCGGCATGAGTGATTCAAATGAATAAAATGACTAATATGAAGCACACTTTTCTTGCGGAGCACTATACATACACTCGCAGGAAGATATTATGATATTTAAATTAAGCTAAATATCTCTCAAGGAATTCCATTTCATAATTCACAAAAGATTTACCCACACGCAAAATTTTTTCGCATCCATCGCCCTAGAAGGTAGGTAGTCTTTTTACTGCTATGAGCTGATGCTAAAATGAGTTGGCATTGTGCATCTGATGATATGCTTACAGTTTTTCGATGCGAGTGAAGATTTGTACGAGCATAAAATATATTGATTTAACGCATACTGATTTCAAGAAAAACTTTATCACGTTTTACCAATTTAAACTCATTCATCGGTAAGTTCTGCGTGCAACGCAACTTTAACAAGAACGAAAGGGCAAAAACAAGGCGACATATCATTTTTAAAAAACTGTATGTCAAAATTAGTACGTTTCGGGATTCAGAAATTGATACATTGCATTGAAACTCTGTGTGAGACCTAATTGATGAATGGGGAGGATGGCAATCAATAGCTTAAAAACCTTATTGTCCCGCGGGTATAAAATTTGTTCTTATAACCAGTTTCTGCATAATGAGTTAGAATTTTTAACACGCTTTTTTTCCTCCAATGGCTACTCCTTACGTTCAATTCAATATCATATAAATCGGTTACTCAATAATAAATACCAAATCAGCCCAACTGTTTCTACCGCAGAAAAACATAAAATGTTTGTTACCTTGCCTTATATAGGATCATCGTCTGAAACCTTAAGAAAAGAATTACTAATGTTACTGTCTTCGTTCTTTCCGCAAATTTCTTTTCAAGTTTTGTTAGTAAATAAGTTCACTATTGGGTCATTCTTTCATTTTAAAGACAAACTTCCTGAATGTCTCCTCTCCTGCCTTGTTTATAAATACAGTTGTGCACAATGTGCATCTGCATTTGTGGGCTCAACGAGCCGCACATTGCGTGTTAGGCGGTCCGAACATGCAGGAATAAGTCATAGAACAAGCGCACGCCTTTGCCATCCTCCCCATTCATCAATAAGGTCTCACACAGAGTTTCAATGCAATGTTTCAATTTCTGAATCAGACTTTTCCATATTAGGTTATTCCAGTAATTCAGTTAAACTTAGAATTTTGGAGTCCCTCTACATCTATAAATTTTAGCCTCAGCTTAATGACATGCAGAGCGCTCACCCTCTTCACATAGTTAGTTAGAACCTTTTCTCATCCCCCTGTCACTTTCTTTCATTCTTATGTGTGCCACTGTCGAGAGACCAACAGTTTCTCTAGCATAGGTTTTTATTGTTTCACCATTGTCATTTCATATTGTTTCACTATTGTCATTTCATATTGTTTTAGCCAATGATGGATCTAGGTTATTATGTTTCACCATTGTCATTTCAGATTGTTAAGCTGAAGATGGGTCTAGGCCCGAAACGGTCTAATTTTGACATACAGTTTTTTAAAAAGGATATGTCGCCTGGTTTTTGCCCTTTCGTTCTTGTTAAACTCATTTAATTGAATTTTCCGTCTGAATTCCATGATTTCACTCGTAAATTTGCGCAGGTCCCTCGCGTAATCAGCAGTAATAGTTTCTAAATTTTTGCAGGAGGTTGAAAACATTCGACTAGTATCAATTTTTCCTCGAAACCCTTGGGAAAATTTAGTTTTTAAATAATAGCCTCAGCGGGTCTTGTAGGTACAGCAGACGACGATGGCACCGGCGTTCAGTTTTCTATCGTGCTACTTCGTGTTTTAATTTCTGCAATGAAAACTTAAAATCATTTAATCGATTTCAATGAAATTTATCCGTTATAAATCAAGTCACTTTTAATAACCAAGAGCACAATTAGAGTTTTGATCATTTGACAGAGCAGCATTACAAGTCTCTGTTCGATATTTAATTACGCTTGCTAGTGTGCTAGCAGAGATGCAATGGCCTCTGCTCAGACTTCTACCTAAACAATGCCTGCTGGTACACAGCGTACCTGTGTACAGGCTCACTGTGTGCACAATTTCTAGATGTACAACGCGCGAGCGTAGATCAGCCTTGATTGATGCTTGTAGCAATTCATTGTGCATTACATATACACATTCTTCAGCTCACGGAAGGTTGCAACAGCTCTGTAGTCCACTTCAATAGGAATATACTAAAGGGTAGCGCAAATAGAACGCATGGATTTCAAAATTGCGTACCATTTATTATGTACTCAAAGGAACGTGGAATCTATGCACAATGCGCATAGAGCCATTAAGTGGAGAAAGAAGTTCATGAAACACGATAAAATTTAAAGAAGTAGCAGGTGCTGAAAAAAAAGGACAGTAATGAACCGAAAATAGATTTCCTGCAACAATCTATGTTTTTGTTTTGCGCCACCTTGTAAAAATTTGCTTGAAATATAATTCAATAAACGCTGCAGGGCCCAGGCAATCGAAATAGGCCAAAATATTTCGAGTGTATCCGTAGAAAAAAAACATTTCTGTAGAACTGTGTGAAGCATGTCACAATCAATGAAGTCTAAAGAGCCATAATTTAAAGTCCAAATTTCAAAATTGTAGCACATTAATATATCTAATGCTAATCAAAACCACGTGGGAGACCAAAATGTATGTCGATAATGCATAAACTTCCCCAGAGCATCAAAACCCCTCAAACACTTGGTGAATTCAAAACTAAAATAGCTCGCTATCTTGAGTCTACACAAAAGGTGTAAGCTACAGTACGTACCGGAAAA